>SDVV010045990.1:0-10015 GCA_016164225.1 Gammarus roeselii
CTATACCCTGGAAACTTGTAAACTTTGGAGCTTAGACGCGAAGAACAGTATGCGATGGTGTTTTCGAACTCACTGGTCACTCATTGGTTACGATACTGCCTCTGCGCAAAGCTAGTCGTCGAATAAAGGACAGTAACTCAAAAAAAAAATTACAATCGTAAGGAACATTCAATATATTATATGGAAATAATTATTGATAATATTTGGTACAAAATTCAACAATAACAATATAAAATCAAAAATATTTATCACTGTTAGGTAGCACCAAGTACCTACATGTTGTGCAATATAAAAATTCAAGGTCTGGAGAGTTGCGTTTTACAAATCAAACCTATTCCTACTGGAGAATCCGCCGCCCCTCCGCCTTATGAAAATTCTGGCAACGTGAGTATATTCACTTCACTGACTCCTTCAACTGAAACTCCGCAGTGAATTTCACCACAACTGAACTTACTGAGTGGCGTGAGAGCAGTTTTACGATTTCTATTTCTTGGTTTTATTGGTAGAACCTGCATTGCGAGTGAGCTGGAATCGAAGTATTTACAGCCGGTCAACGGCTGCAATGAGTAACCTCGATCGGTTCGGGTCACGTGCTACGGATGGGGCTCATAACACGTAGCGCTGCTGGTGTTATGAACCCCATCCGTTGTAGACAAATGTTTCATGTGAGTGTTACGCCTCAACCAAATTATCACTAGTTAGTGATACTTTGCTTATTGGTAAATCTGAAAATGTTGACTAACGTTTGAGAATAAAGAAGACATGGGAAGGCTGCAAAAAGGCCAGGTCATCACTTCAGTTTGCTTCAATACTCCTAACACAATTTTGATGCACTAACATGAAACATGTATTGAATAAAAACTATTACAGGCTGAATTTATAGCCTTTCCTGCCAGTAGATAACAATCTTATGTAAATATATATAAATAAAACTAGTTCTAATTAAAACCATATTTTAATTGGATCCATTTATAAGACCAATTGAATATGAAGTGTTTTATTCCCTCAAGTGAAAAGCTTTCATACCAAATCTCCCTCTAATATAATATAATGATTACTCTATCGCTTCCCAAGCGTAAAGAGATATAGCACAACTGATCTGACTCTGACTGTATTTCGGAAGAAACTAAAATCGAATACTGAAGATGATAACATACATTTAATAGCTACTGAAATGAATCCAATCTCTCTTGTATTTGTTCAAGCTGTTGGTAGAGTTGATAGAGGTGTTGCTTATCAAGCTGCAGCAACACAGGTGGCGCCGCCTTTTCTGTCTTTGATGGACGTTCTGAAGCATCGGTTGCCGTCTTGGACGCCTGGTCTGGCGACGCTGGCTGCAGAGGAGCCCTGGTGTTGAACTGCAACACTGCCTGAGGGACACACAGGCGGGACCGTGTCGACGAACACGTGTCCACACTGAGCGTGAACGCAACACCGCAAACTTCCTGCAAGGCACAGAATCGAAGGCTTGATGGAACATAAAAAATATCTACGTATAATTAATAACTGACAATTTAACTACATGTATAGAATTTGAAATAATGACTGTAATGGAAAGAAAAATGGCAGATCAAACAGAAACGTTTCCGCCTCCTAACCTATCATCGAAATCAAAGTCCAATGAGTGTATAGAGAGTTTTGGGATACAATGTGGTTGTACAAGGTGACCTAAGTGGCGAGTATGACGTGTAGTGGCCCAGCTTGCAGGTTCGAAGGAGAAGTTGTCTAGACTAGTGTCGGAGTTTGGTAGAGTAGGTGAGCGAGAAGCTGCAAGTTACCGTGGGTAAAAGTAAATTGCTGAGATGATCGAGAAATGTTGATGCAAGCAGAATTAGAGTCCTCCCAAATAGAGTTATTGGAGGAAGTTCGGTGTTTGAAGTACCTGCCGAGCTTTCAAGTGCAGATTGTTTTTGTTGTTACTTCCCCCGGTTTCATTTTGCGGTGGTGGAAGCCGCACCAGCGCAGCGAATCCTCGATAATCACCGACACGCGCGTGTTGAGACAGAGAGGGGGAAGGAAAGAATGGAGTGACCGATTTAGAGGCGTGATGAAGTATTATTGTTGATATCTCAATTAACTTAGTAGGTTGTGTGGGACAGTTCCTCAGTCATACTGCAACGCGTCAACCAGACGCATGCACGCGTGCAGGGATGACCTCATGCGTGGCATTGACTAGAGTTAGGGACAAAGATATTTTGATGTTTTGTAGGAGAAAAATTATGGGAATTATCAACTTATTCCTGAAAAACAATGCTGGGCATATTTGTGACTCTGGTGTCTAGAAAGCGTCGGTGGGCCAGAAGCCCGGGCAGCGCACAGGCTGCGTCCACGTCAACACCGCAGTGGCGACGCACACGACATCATGCCCACCGGCGAGGAATGGAACAGGGGTTCGGGGACTGTCGCTAGGGCAGGGGGGCAAGGCCCCTTGATGGAGTTGTCCCGCCTGACTCACACAGGCTTCCTCGTGGGTGTATAAGACTGAACTGGTGAAAACTGAAGTGAAGTGAAGGAGCGTAAAGTGTTTTTCAAACAGCAGCACGTCCTGACCTGCATGTTGTGTGTGGCAATCGTGTACCCAAAAACATGCCCTGACCTGCAATGTGTGGCGTGAACTTGTGTCCAGCAGCTTGCCTTGACCAGCGAGATGTGAAATAATTGTGTGCTCGGCAGCATGCGCTGACCAGAGATCTCTTTGCGCAAACGTGTGCCCAGCAGCATACCCTGACCTGCGAGTGCGTGGCAGCCAGAGCTGCGAGGTGTGGCGCAAACGAGTGTCGATGACGGGCATAGACCGACGCAAGAGCCTCGGCAGGGCCACGCAGTAGCCCACATCCCATCAAGCTTTCACCATCACCCAGCAGTCCACACTGGAAAACGGCAAAATAAATTAGGTACAGTCGAAAAAGCTAAAATTTTCTATGGTTAATCTATGGAGAAAAAGAGATTTGTTACAAGTACTGCCTTTGTTTCAATAGCAGCTTAATGATTTCAGCCAATAATTTTTCATGTAATTCAAACCTTTCATGATAAATTATAACAGTTTTCTGTTGGATTTGAGTCAGCAACTAATTTACTTACATGACTGTACATGATAAAAAGGAGGTACGAGAGGACACAGGTTTGAGTTTGGTAGCACAGTTTGATTAATTAGTTTCTGACTGCAAACTGATACAGACATGGTAACACATAGCCACTAGCTCATGGGCAACTTGGGAATCATGTTATGATTTTACATATTAGCTGAAGTAAAATTTATTGTTGAGGGGTAAATTATTTACCCAAAAATTTAGAACTTGTTCATCTGTTGTCGCTATGAAAAATGCGCAACACGTTAGCTACAACTTTGCTGGTTAAAAAAGTGATGCGGCTCTAGTTTATACACCCACTATACATATGGAAATCTATATACATACCTATATTATGAGATTCCTTCTATTCAACATAAAATACCAACCACCTGGTGACTTTATGAAATAGTTATGATGGAAGTGTGCTCCCTAAATTGATTGACCTTGCCAGCTCATTGTAGCTATGCCACAATCCTTCACTCCCTCAATATGCCCACTACCAAATTGTCAACCTGATTCAGAGGAGATGCTCGGCAGGCTAGTATCCGAGTTTGGAAGAGTGTGTGAGAGGAGGAAGCTTCAAGTGAACGTGGGTGAAAGTAAAATAATGAGATGCTCAAGCAATGTCGATGCAAGTAGAATAGGTGTCCTCATAAATGGAGAGTTACGTGAGGAAGCTCATTGTTTCAAGTATCTGGGTTCCCATGTGGAGAAAATCGAACTGTGGAAACTGAAGTCAAGTCGCGAGTGAAGGAAGGGTGTAAAGTGTTGGGTGCACGGAAGAATGTAATGAGCTGTAGGACGTTGGTGATGAAAGCAAAGCAAGAGCTGTATGAGGGTGTAGTTGTACCAACTGTGCTATACGGAGCTGAGACTTGGGGGGTGAGAGCAGAAGAGAGAAGAATTTCAAATGTCTGAGATGAAGAATTTGCGAAGCATGACTGGTGTGAGCTTAGAGACAATATGAATAACGACGTGGTGCGAGTAAGAACGGGGATGGTGAAGAAGTTGGAGGACAGAGTTGATTCACGTGTTCTGAGATGGCTGGGGCACTTGATGAGGATGGATAAAGTGAGATTGGTGAAAAAGGTGTTGAAGGAAGAGGCGAGTGGAGACCAAAAATTGGGTGGATGGATGGTGGGAAGCAGGCGTTAGGAAGGAGAAGCTTGAGTGTGGAGGTAGTGAGGGATCGTGCAATGAATAGGCGTAAGTGGAGCATGATAGTGAATTGAAGATTTTTGACGCTGCCTGACCTGCTTTCCAGCACTTGGCATCTCGTTGAGACGGGACGGTCGTGAGCTGGAAGGGGACGGTCACCATGACACAGCAGGGGTAAACCAGTAACACTGTCGGACACTGCTACTGACACACCAGGACCGCAATCATGACCCGGAGGGTGTGTTGCACGGTCTCCCGGCCGGATTCTTTGGCGCAAAAGGGCCAAGTTGTGCGAGTGTAAAAGAGGAGCGTGAGGTGCGCCCTGCCGTCAGCCACTCCCCTTGCTGGAGGATTCAGCCTTGTAACTGTATATTTTGACTATTTAATTTCATCCATTCTTACAATAACTCTTGACCTTAGATTTAGAGCAGCAGGAGCTGCTGTATTGAAATACAGCAAGCCCAAAGCTATTCATAAGAAAACGACTCGACTGTTGCAAGTTTTACCAAAACTTATGAGACATCAGTCTAGCTGGCAACCAGTAGAGAGACTCATTTCAAGTGAAGATAAAGACTCAAAGAGGTTGTCTAGGTTATGATAGAAGAACTCATTGAGGTGAGCAACCAGCCTCTGCTGTCACGCTAATGAATTGCCAATAGCTCTTCAATCCAGTGAAGCGAATTGATTTTTATTAGAAAAACCAATTTGATGATTTTTTATTTTTGCACGTTTGAGATTTGTACGAGTTCTGTTTGTAGGTATCTTCACTTCTACAACTTAAACTAAGATGTAAACCAAAATTTGAAAGATTGTTTTAAAAAAAATCCATTATGTATATAAAATTGTAGCTATTCCTTCAGGATGCTATATGTTTCCCTCACTAAGACAAAGAGGATTTGATTTGAGCTTTATTTCCACCAAAGCCTCAACGCCAGTCATTGCACAAAGACAAAGAGGAAAATAAATACTAAAGCATATCAAATACAATGAAATAAGGGTATCATAAGGTCTCTGTTGGTCTGTTGGATCATGGTTACAAGAGGATTTAATCCACACCTTGATTCCCTTCATTCATCACTCGTTACAAATCTGACTGAAGCTCTGGGTCACTCTATTGCTAACATACATTCAAGGCTTAGCTTGATATGTTTTTCTTCTTGGCATAAATTATAGCAGCTGCTGACCAATACTGAAGTGATTTACACTTCATTGTAATGAAGTGTAAACATGATTGATATAAATTAATTTAAAAAATACCTTTACAAAGTAGTTATATATAAAGCTAAAGTGCATGAATGTAAAAATTTGTAATTTTGTAATAGGGATGCACCAGATAGTGTTCTTGAGAGATATCTGGCCAACTTGCATGACTGGATATCTGGTAAAATTATTTTAAATAACTTCAAATCCTTTGGGAATACACTTAAATTGCTTTATTCCCTAATTTGTCCTAGTTTTTTTTTCAGTTTTTACAGATTGTCAGATTGATAACTTGATACAGGTAAGGATTCAATTACTAATTTTAGATTTTCCAACTTGAACGTTTATGTTCAGTTGTAAAGTTTACACTGTCAAGTTTTTGAGTTAAGTTATTCCTCCACTTTTACAGATATGTTATTTGCTTTATAACCTAAATGTATAAATTTTGACTTGCTTTCTGTCTTGTGGTCATCATGGCAAGTTTTAGTGTATGTTCTACCAACAAATCCGCTTGGGTAAGAGGCCTAATGTTGGCGCCCTTTTTCTTGCCACTTTTCATTTAAAAAAAATTGTGATGCTGGGTCGTAAGGCCTAGAACGTTGGATATAGACTTCAACAATCCAAAAATTTATCATGTTTCAATATATGTTCATGAAAATATCCTCCAACTTTTTATCATTGTAGGAGGGGTGAGGTAAACCTGGTGCGACAACACTTTCCGCAATGCCTAATGTTGACGCACCCGGCCCTATGTTGAAGCAGTATCACAAAAAGCTCATAGGTCAAACAGTTGAAGAGATAGAATTGTGGGCTTCACATATGTTAATTAATAACATTATGTACCCATTGGTGTGTCTAACTTCTAATTTATCTTATTTTTAAATAATGAAAACTTGTCAAAAGAAAAAAATTGACAAAGTGTCAAACATGTGTATATATATTTGGCAGCTGCCCTTGCACCTCATGACCTCAGCCTGTTATTTGATATATTTTCATGTGTATAAGCCCGACTTTACGCAGCATGCCGCTGCCTAGCAGCGGCACCTCAGTATCTGGATTGCAGCAGAGGTGAGAGGGTCTGTGCTTCTCCACAGCTACGCCTGTACACCTCTCTTCCCCCTCCATCGCTCAACATCTCCGCAGAGAGAGGTATTGCATCTGTACAAAACACTGCAGCGTGAGCTGTGAAGTATATGCAACTCTGTGGTTGATAAATTTTCCATAATTCCGCAAGGATCACTATTTGGAGTAACTGATCAGCATTGGACATTTTCAGTCTGAATGGCCCAAAGTTGACGCACTCTGCTGGCCCTATGTTGACGCAGGCTGGCCCTATGTTGATGCAGTGTTGCTCAGAAAGTATAACAGCTAAATGAACTTTATGGCCACTGTTAAGAGGACCATTATCCTGTGTTATGCTTGTGTTGGTATGGATCTATTTGCATTGATTTGAAAAAGTGCGTCAATACTGGACTGCCCCTGTAGGAGGGCCCTATGTTGACAATTGGACATTTTTTAAAGAAGAATCAGAGCATGACATGTCATCCACAATTTGCTCTGCAGTTGCATGAGCACAGAATATTACCCAGTACATATTACATGGCTTGCCCACAGTTGAATGAGGAGCAGCCATGCACTGCACTGTATAAACAGACAAGTTTGCTGGTTAGCTGTTCCATCAACTTATGCAAGAAGAGCAACCTTGCCCTGTGTATCAACTGCATGGCATGCTGTTAGTCAACTTATCTATTCTTTTTTAAGGGACAGCAATGTAATCTGAATCAACTCCCTGATAGGTTGGGTAATCTAGCTGACCTATGAAAAAGAGCAGTTAACCCCTGTAACAATTGTCTGGCCTGCTGGTCAATGGGGCTAACCTTTAAAAGAAGAGCAGTCAAACACTGTATCAACTGTTTGGCTTGCTGGTCATTGCAGTGTAGGCTGGTGGCAAGCGCCTGTTCTTCTGTTGCAGGAAGCGAAAGACTGACCAAATCTGCAGCTCTGGAATTGAGGGTTTATGTCAGTTAGGTAGCTAATGGAAAAAAAACAGTCCATCTTGTTTCAAAGCTCTTCTTTGTATCTCACCTTTGCAGCACCCCACAGCCCCGACAACAGGGCACAAAGGCATTGGAGGCAGTACACCTCAGCGCGCCAGCAATCTAAAAGAACAGCACGGTACAAGCACTGCAGCAGGACGCTGGTCAGAATGAGCTCAATAGGTCCAAAGAAAACAAAACAACTAAGACAGTCAACAACTGCACACAACTGTCAGCAACACAAACAATGCTACAATATCACATCAAATTGAGTCTTGCAAAACTCATACAACACTGCCCCCAATTCTTCCGCCAGGGCCCTCTGAAGTTGCCAAGTGAATTACAATGCACCCCATCAGCGGGAAGCCAAATCCAAATCTGCACACAGCAAGAATAAAAGAATCTGCGTTTATAGTCTGTCTGACAGCAAGGAACCACCAGCTTGAAAGAATGCCCACGTGTGCCAACATCCATAGCTCTCTCAAACATAGCAAACAAACCTGAATCAACAAAACAATGAAAAATCTTTCAACACTTACTCACAAGATTTGAACGCAACAACCTCCCCCTCACAGAAAACCACTGCATTGCTTTAAGCCGCACACCATAGTCCACTCCACCCAGCCCATCTATCTCCCTGGTCCACTTCCTCTGCACAGACTCCAACAATCTCAGATCCCCCAAATATCCCACACTCCACACACATGAGCAGTAGTCCAAGATGGGTCATATATGAGTAATAAACAAAATAAACAAAGAGACCATGAAAACAGAACTCCTATTAACAGTAGAGTGGAGCAGACTGGTCGCCAGAGCTAGCAGTTGAAACCCTCTGCTCCATTTATTCACTATATTGTAAGTTTTTGGAACTCACACATACAAACTGTAGATGTTGATATTTTCAACTTGATTGATTTATGACTTGTCAATATGTTAGCCACTTGGATGGTACATTTGTGTTTTCTACCTAACATGGTAGAGTTGGATTCCCTGGCTTCAATTGAGGGACTGCTGGTGGTATTTCTGAGGGATGTTCTGTTCCAGATTGTTTAGCCTGGAGGAGAACCTTTTCTCTCATGTTGACCATGTGACCTTGTGATCCACCTGCCTTATGCTCTTTCTCCTAGCGGTTGTCTTGAGAGGCTGGTTTGGTTGCTATGACTTGTGTGAGGGGTTGCTTCAAGCTTGTTTTTTTTTTTTAGTTATTCACCTCAACTATTCACATTGATGGCCTCACGATAGCTCTACACCCCAGAACAAGAGACACAAATGACACAGCACACCAGAACTGTGGAAGCACAGCAAAATAATGGGATGTAAAATATACAGAAATTTGTGCTCCAGAAAACTGATCATACAACAACTCAGATAGCTGAAACACATGAAAAATGCATACATAGCTATAACTCTACAAACGAATTACACTTCGTCAGTCTAGTCTAAATCAAAATATTCAAAATACATCAGATTAGCCAGGGCTTGCTGCTCATCGCGAGTAATATCTGTTAATTGCACTACATCAGCAGGCAATCCATTCCACACACAAACACATCTCACACAAAGAAGCCTTCTGCAGACATCAGAAGAACAAAGAGGAAACACCGGCTTCAGCAAATGACCTCTAGTACCAACTCTGGGAGCCTAAAGGAACATAGTTAGCCAATCATCTGATTTATCACACAAAATTTAACAGTAATTGATCAAGTCTGCCCTAACTGCCAACAGGAAAAGAGCATTTTTGGCTGTTCCATACTATGGCTCTGATTGAATTCTTTTATACACCAAACTACTCAACACACTCACTGATTTTCATACTCAAGTCCAATTCAACCTAGCCATAAAAAAATTCTTCACCATCAACTCGTGGTTTTGCTCCAAAGATTTGTTTTTACCGGATGTGAGTTCAAACATTATTTATTGTTTCTCTTGTGATAGCTGCCAAGCATCATATGATGAGAGCACAGAAAGATTGCGTGAGAGAGTGAATCAACATCTGTCTGAGAATTTCAAGCAGAACTAGTCAACCATTTTCTAACATCACGCACTATCACTGGAAGAAGGCTGAGGATCATAACCACCCTTTTAAAAGCAAGCACTCCATACCTATCACACAGCAGCTCTAATTTACTTGTTCATGAATCCTTGCACATACACCATTTGAAACCCTTCGTTAATATCCAGCAATCTGCTACTTAACTTTAGACTGTCCTTAGCACAGCTGGTGGTAACAGTCCTACATTTAGCCGTACTGCAGGGCATGATCCTGGGACTTATTTATTGTAGCACCAAGCTCTGAGATTTTTTTTCTCCTCATGCACTGACTGTTTAGGCCTCTCATTTTTTAAAGAAAATTTGTCCCTGTTTTTCTTCAACCTGATGATGCCATTCAATACCTGAAACATCTCAACATTTATATCATTAGACATTTGAATACTTCAAGTTTTAATATGAATTTTAGCCCCTATACTGTACTCTCCTTCTCTTAAAAAATATGCTCAATTGAGCACTGTTAAAAATTAGCATGGCAAATATATCTTTGAGTAGATACAT
>SDVV010045991.1:0-10015 GCA_016164225.1 Gammarus roeselii
GGCGGCATTGGTCCCTTGGGTCGCAAAAGAGCCCGATGAATCCCGGAGGGTGACCCATGTCCCTCGGGTCTTCCCGAGCTCCCAGAGCCCCTCCGAGACTCCTCGCCTCAGCTCATCTCGGCTTGTCTCGAATCATTTCGGCCAGTTCCGGCTCGTCGCGACCAACTCGACTCGCCTCAACAAGTTTCGACTGATCTCGACGCACCTCGACCAGCCTCGACGCGACCCTCGCCCTCTGCGCCAGCAATCTGCGGACTGTGATGGTTATTTGTTCCACTCAAGCATCTCACAAACATTTTTCTGTGTATGGGTTTTACAGCGCTGGGAGGGGTGAGCCGAGGTTCCAGGATTCAGAGGGCCTCTAAAGGGTCCCGCAGTTTCTCTAAAGGGTCCTAAAGGGTCTCAAGGGTGTCCCAAAGGGCCCCAGAAAGGTCCAAGTGGACCCCCCCGAATCCACCTGGTCTCTCAAGTCCCCCGTGTTCCCGAAACCCTAGGTCCCTGAGTCCCGCGGGTCCCACGAAAACCTCCCCTCCATGGGTCACCTTGTCTCAACCAACCTCGATACTTATAATATAAATAACAAATTCAAAATCTATTACCATGAAAAAAGGGCAGAGAAAAATAATAGAGCCCAAGCTGGAAGAAATACTTGAATACTAAAATAAAGTGTTAATGATCTATAAAATGAGTAATCATCCATCCACCCAAAGGCGTAAATGATCTTTCAATAAAAAATGACCCGACACGTTGCACAGAGAATCGACGTAGCTTGCAGTCTCTCTAGGTGTAAGTGGTACAGTAGCACTTTCAGGGAAACCTGCGCCAAAGGTGTCTACCACAACGGTGAGATCATCTCCGTCTGAACTGCTATCATCACTGCTCACTACTAGAAGGACTCTAGCCGTCGAAACCCCGTCTGCTCTCGCTCTAGGGAACACGTTTTCCCCCCCGTCCATGCGATTCACAGGCATTTGGGCAGGAACCTGCGGGCGCACGTTGACAAACACGTTACCATTCAAAGCAGCTCGCCAGTAAGGCACAGACCTACGGCACACTGCGTGCGAAATCCAAACCTTTCTGCACATCGCCAGCGAAGCTGGGTATTGCATCCAGGCTGGCAACAACAACTTTTCATCATGAATCTCAACGGGTGAGTCTCGCAACGAAGAATTGTTTGGCCACCGGACATGTTCAGGTAAGAATCTCGTCGGTCGAGCTTAAAATTAGCGTCTGTGGAGCAGTAGACGACGAGAGTGCAGGGGGTAGCCTCTCAATCCCCGCCACGAACGAAGATATTCTCATCATTAAGGTGGAACCATTTGCTATCGTGGTGCCAGCGAAAGTTGATATAAGGATGGTATTGATTACCTTCTTCTACAATTCTCACTGCCATCATCAGATGCATTTGGCCGTTATTTCGAGTTAGCGGAATGCCTTCACCGAGCGGAGATTCAGTAGCTTCCACAACGACAAAATCTTCATCAGCACCTTCAACTACACGCCTCAACTCGGGAATACCGAAACCCTGAGGGAATGCAAATGAGTGTTTTTCACCACCCAAGAGATGACTGAAAATAGCCAAAACTTGTCGTTCACAAAGGTCGTTCATAAGGATTCTGGGATCCTGTTGAATCGCAGCAGCTGCGAGCGTCTGCCCAAGATCGCGCGCAGAAGCACTGATGCGCCCTTGATTATAACCAGACGACACCTTGCGAACTAGAGCGTCCAACTTCTTCATTCCATCCCCGGGACCACCAGCATTACCCCACTCCTCACGTAGAAGCGCTCGGTGTAACGGCATGCTGTGAGTTATCAATTGAAGGGTTACAAAGATTACGTCGCCGCCGTGGATTTCACCATTCCTGAACAGATTAATGGTGCACGGGGTCTGGCCGTAGCCATCCGCAACGTGCACGACATTAAGGACGTCAAGATGTCTACCACGTCCAAGATGCCTATCGGGAGCATTCCCGTCTCCTTGCCCACGATCGTTGTAAGTCTGGAACAGTTTGCAAGCGTCGCTCAAAGCAACGTGGGTGCCAGTAGCCTTCGCCAGTTCAACCTCCTGGTCTGATAAGAGTGCTGCACGGTCTGAATTTGTTGTAACCTCTCGCACCGTTTGTGATCATGAAAAGAAATCACGGACCTCGTTTGGTGTATTTCGAGGCGATTCTTCAAAGTCAGGGCATAAGAAGCTATCTCTCTGCGATCAGGGCGTTTGACCTCAACAGGCGACTTGGTGCAGAGGTTGAAAGTTGAAAGACCACTGGAACCACCTTGCTGTTTGAGGACGACATACGAAGTGTTCTGCTAGTTGCTACGGCCAGCACGTACAAAGCGAGGAGAGGCGCAACGGGAGCCATTATGTCTGGGTACAGTGGAGACCACGAGCCAAGAGCAGGGTTCTTGGGCACGTGGACATACTTACGACGGCCATCCGAATGAACGTCTGGGCCGCACTGCATAATACACATGCCCAAGTCCTTGTCAACGTAGATGCATGGGCAAACTTGCCACTTCCCTAACAGTCTGTGCTCATTTGGCCAATCAGGTCAGGATCCAGTGTAGTAACTACCAGAAGATCTGAAGGATACAAACTGGTGACAAATGAAAGCCAAATAGTGCTTGGCTGGCAACATTGTAACATCTTAGCCTACAGTACCATCCATACATAGGTAACAACCCATCGGACAGAGCACCTGAGGCACAGAAGTGGAATCGAGAGCTTCTTTGAGAGCAGCTCGCTTGTAAGTTCGAATGTCTTCCCGGAAGCGACGCAACTTGGGCGTGACGGCACGAAAGACAGGCTCCAAGTGCATCGCGTCAAGCACTGCGGGTGACAGCCTATCGATGCACCTGCGGCACATCAGCCGGAAAATCCACGGAAACATCAAAACAAACTCACGAGCGGCCTCCATAAGTCTCTCACTTGTGAGAAGAGTGTACAAGACTGCCGGCCATGCCTCAGACCAGCCGGGGGTAATGTTTGCCCTGTCCAAATAACGATGACATTGCTCGCAAACTACTTCTCCACCGCCCAGGATCATCGAGTCGCCAAACTTTCTATTCATCTAATCTACCGGAACTGCCTGGAAGACCAGCAGATGACTGGAGATAGAAACGCGGTGGCAACAACAGCACTCTTGTGCGTCTTCGTTTTGGTCGGCTTCTAAAGTAGTGTCAGAAAATGGCACATCAGACTCGTCGTCACTAACGGCAGGCTGGACATTTTCCAAACTTTCGTTGAGGGCTGGAAGTTCATCCATTTCCTCGGCCAAACCTTGCAAAGAGTCACCATCTCGATGTTCCTGCCCAGGTGTAACTTCTGTTGCGGGCGCTAGAGGCTGAGCACCCTCTGCAGATGCAGCCAGCGATCCCAAACAGCAATTACAGCCAGTGCAGGGACATCGACCGCAGCGAGTGCGAAGCTGGCGAAAAAAAGCGCCATTATTCGACCCATTAGAAACCGTGGCCACACCAGCAGACGCTACAGACCCCGAAGCAATTTCGGCACCAGAGACTGGCACGTAAACTAGCTCAGGACCAACGCTGCCAATAACTGTGCCCGCTGTGCCACTAGGCAGAGTTCTTGGTAAGGGCGGCCGTTTGAGTGGACGACGTCTGCTGTTGTGACCGGGAGTTTTACATATGGTACAGGTTTGCTTAGGTGCGGCTTCGGATGCACCAACCCTACCTACAGAGCTCTTATCAGATAAACTAACATCAGGAATAGGCAATGCCTCAAGGGTACCAGTTGTTTCTGACATTAGAATATGCTGTCCGCTTCCAGCGACCACACCAACACGAGTGGGAGTCACAAATGTCGGAGTTTGAGATGGTAAGACGCCACTGCGAGGCTGGTCGATGTGCCCAGGATTTTGGCACCTTTTACATCTAATTTTCGCAGTGTCGGCAATTCCAGCTTATGTTAATCGCAAAATTCCAGCTGTAGATTCTGATGTTTATTAGCAGCGAGTATTGGATTTTTCATCATGAGTTCCTTCTCAAAGTGCTCTGCCTGCTCTAGCATTAGCGTAAGCGTTGTTTCCAATATTCATGTCCTCTGTGGATAGTCACAGCACGACTTTGCTTCGAGGTGACACGACTACGAAGGAACGACTGGATAGTCTCCGGTGACGTGAGAGTGGTAATGGGATGCGTAAACTAATGTTTTGGTGCTAAATTTTTTAATTGGTATTTAACAATAAATGTTTACTCGACGCATTGGAACATTTTTTTTCTGAACCTTATAATTCTCCTGTTTCACGTGTTAAGGAGAAGCATTCTTAACGCTATGGATGGCAGGCAATATCGGTAATAGTTGATCACCACATGTGATTTATAGATGGCGCATAACACAAATCTTTTAGGCATGACTTGCTGTCCTGTTTAACCTGTTGATGAGAGCCCTGTTGTTGTTATTTGATCAGAGCGTATGAGTGTAAATATTCGTGTGCGTTTTGTTTCAGGTATCTGATCAATTGTGGGAGACAGATCACCTCTAGGCGTCTTATAAATGAACCAGTTATGTTTAGGTTGAGCGTTTCCTTTTTATATTTATGTACAACTTTTATACCGTTAAAACGCCTCAGTATAATTAGTCTGTCTCGAAAAGAGAGAGGGATTAATGCATGATTGTTGCAACCTTGATACGACAAGCTTGATACTATTAGCACAGATTCCGTCGCTCCTCTGACGGTTCAGATTTATATTGTCAGCAGAACATCCATCAGAGTAGGGAGCAAGGCGAGTGCTTGATTCACACTGAAATCGGTAGAAACGAGGTTACGTTATGCCTCCCTGCCTCTACGCTGATGGTATGGTCAGGGAGGTGAACGGGAGTGTAATGGGTCTGATTCTAGACTGTGAGGAGCAAATGATCGCAGTTGGCAGTCGAAAAGGTTACATCTTGCGGATGACGGTGCACTTATGACGATTTCGATGAGAAGTTGTTTAGGCTAGTGTCAGTTTGGTGAAGTGTGTGAGGAGGCAGCTGCGAGTTAACGTGGTTATAAGGAAAGTAATGAGATGTTCGAGGAATGTCGTTGCGGGTAGTATCAGTGTTCTCCTAATTGGAGATCTAGATTTAGAGGAAAATCAGTGTTAGAAGTACCTGGGCACTGAAGGAATTCGCGTTTGTTTGCAATACCGACTATTACCTGACTTTTGCAGAGAATCCCCTAGATGGCACAGATTGGTCCCTTATTTGTGCTGGGACCTTAAACTGCACGTTTGTTATGCAATTAAAGAGGTCGTGTAACGATATAAGTAGAGACGGCAAAGCCGGTCAACAGACAATCATGAGTGAGCCCCCTGTTCCCTGGCGTGAAGCAAGGGCCGATGGTGAGAATAAAGAAACCCCATTTGGGAGGGACCAGCATCCCCTCTGGAGTGACGAAGACCAAGATTTCAACAGCCAAGAAAGTCAGCATCTCGAAGACGACCAGCGTCACCTCGGCCGAGGATGACCGAAGAAACGACCGCATTGAGGAGTAGAGAAAAAAAAAAGAACTTACTGAACCCAGCAACCGGCCTCTCTGAGCAGGAAGCTGAAAACGTCACCGTAAGACCTAGCGCAATCGACGACCGTCTAACGAGACTAGAGTGTCATGTCGAATCTATATTCCTTCAAGTCCATGAACTCGTGTAAATCGAAACTCAAGACCTGCAACGTACGCAAGCTCCACTACCTCCACATCCGATGACAACCGCGACGACTCTCCACCCCACAAAACCCAACCGAGCTCAGAGGGCTTCAAGGAAGCATTACATGCCATTTAATGAACACAACCTGTTCAACGATAGTTCCCCCCTTTCCCGGATATTTTTCCATACACTCTGCAAAAAGAGCGGTGACGAAGGCTTCGCCATCACAGAAGACATGAAATTTCAAATATTTATTTATTATTTGCTTCAATGTTACACCGGAGTCCCAACGCGAAGTTAATGCAGACTCCCCCGTAGGGCGGTCATGAAATTTCAAAGTGACACAATTCTCTCCAAGACTAGACTATGTGAAAAGCCATGCACAATCGTACCACACCAGACTTTCTCTACAAGTTCAGGTTTGATTTACGTTGAAGATATACCAAAGGAGGAAATCGAGAAGTACATCACTAAACTCGTTCAATAGGAGGATTGCGTGGACGAAGCCTAAATCGCACCAAAATTCACCCCAAGAAGAGACCACCACAGCCCTAATACTGAAAGTCAACTGCCCTACTCCACCTAAATCTCTAGACATTCCCTTCTGCGCCACCAAATGCAGTCACACCATTCGGGAGACGTCCGATGCAATGTTATAAATGCCAGATATACGGACACACCAGCAAAAACTGTAACGATAAGCAAAGACGTTCATACTGCTCCCAAGACGACTATGGCAAACGGGAAGATCCCCAGTCATGCCAATTCAAAAAACCGCACTGCTTTTACTGCAAAGTAAACAGCCACCCTTCCGGACACGGAGATTGCCCAGAGGATGAGATGGAGAGGGCGATCTTCCAACACCAGATTGACCACGGGGTCGGGCGACGAGAGGCCGTGGACTCGATGGGCTTCTCCCAGGATTACTCTCCTACACAGGAGTAAAGACCGGCACCAGTCCCCACTCACTCCCTCATGACGCTCAAAGATAGCGGTGCAAGCTAAGTTGCCTTTTCAACAAATCCATTTATAATGACTCTCTCAACAACTATGAAAAAAACGAAAGTCATTCAACGACAGGGAAAGAAGTATCAGGTCCACGTCGTAAAACGTGAACAAAGTAACGCTATACGAAAAATTTCATATAGACAAACTCAAAGTTACTGTTGAAATACATTCGTCATTCAACGATACCAAACGAATTTTATACACCTCCTGTTACACACCTATAACCGACCTCAGTGCTTTCGCAGGTCTGGCTGAGGATTACGGAGCTACCGATGTCTGTCTAGCGACATTGATGAAATCACGTAACGCATGCCAAATTACCTTCCCAGGATACGCCGCACCGGAATTCATAGTAATCCCGGGTGAACGAGGAAGAACCAAAACCTACCCAGTTGTAGCATGGCCCCCGATGTGCAAAAAATGTCTTTAATACGGCCATGTAATCAAATACTGCCAGCCGCATACTCCCTAACGTTGCAAGAGGTGCGCCATCGAGCAGGACAGAAAAGATTGCACAGACCGTCAGCCTACTGTAAATGCTACCACTGCTCATGCTTCCACGAGGCAGGCGACCGCGACTGCCAAGTATATATGGACCAAAAAGAAATAATCATACGAAACGAGCGCAGAGTTACACGGAAACAAGTCTTGCAAGTCTGAAAAGACGACAACCCAAATTGCCTTGATGATGCCAGAACAGTCAAATCGTCAATTCAACCGAATTCCTCCAACGAAATCAACACATCGGCGGGACAACATCGTACCAAGACTTCAACACTCCCTGGCTGCTGTGCTTCCTCATTCAGCCCAGCGACCGCCCCTGTACTAGAGATGAACGGGCCTAGCAATAAGTCGACCACGCAGGAACGCTCATTACTACAAAAACGAAACGGCAAATAGATGAAGAAGACTTCGATGCCCAGGCGCTACTGAGCAAAAAGATCAGTAGCAACTCGCAAATAAGGACAAGAATATAGAACAAGAATCCTGAGCTACCTCCACCTGACTAAACCTCAGCTCTATTCGTGGAGAACCACCGCGAGGGATTCAACCCCCCGTTCACAAACCCAACTCACGAACACGCCCCCAGCAAGAAAGATCACGGCCTCGACGACGTTGCTTATCAAAATTACCTCGAAACACTCCTACGCGAGACCCCTGAACAACCAGTCACCTTACCTGGCCCAAATAGCTCGCAGTCTACACAACCACCCGCGCAGATCAAAAATCCTACCACAGAAGAAGAGCGCACTCGCTCAAAAAGCAAACACACAGCAAAAACCCGCGTCCTGCACAAAAGCACTCGCAACTTGACCGCAGCAATCACAGCGGACCGCGTTCTACCGAAGGCGGCCACTCCCGTGAACACTCTCGACACGGAATCCCTGGGCAAACTTGAAAACGCGAACACCACAAAAGTTCCAGCAAATCACGCGCCCCCTCCAGATCATCAAGGTCTCAGTGTGAACCGCCTTCAAAGTGAACAAAATACTTCAGTGGAACTGCCGGGGACTGGGAAACAACTAAAACGAATTACTATCTTTAATCACCACACATAAATCTTTGGTGATAAGCCTCCAAGAGATCAATCTACGAGAGACCGCCACCTTCAGAATCTTCCAATATATCGTACACCGCCGCGAAAGCCACACCAGCGTGACTGCTCATGGCGGACTGGCACTTATGATCCATCAAAGCGTACCTCACCTCCCCCTTCCCCTGAATACGGAACTTCAAGCTATCGCTGTAAAAGATATTGCGTCTCAAGACCAATAACAGGGGCATCAAGCTACTCGTCACAAAGCCATGACCTCTCAGGAGCACTAATGACCGAATAGCTAAGCCCAATCCTCCTCCTTGGAGACTTCAACAGCTACCACGAAACATAGCGATGCGTGAGAACGGAGCCGAGGGGATTGATAATGGCTTACATCATAAACTCACGACCTGGTCCTTCTCAACGACGGACAACCCACCCGAATCACCCCAGAAAGCGAAACTGCCATCGAGTTATCCATATGCTCCCCCACTCAGGCACCCCAACTCGCTTGGGGAGTTCTGCCTTCAACACACGACCCTGACCATAACCCAGTCATCCTATCGCTTTTCACCAACCAACCGAGAAACTCAGCCTCACAAGAACTTCGATTTAAATACCGGAGAGCCAGCTGGGAGGAATACTCGGCACACATCGCGTGGAGCGATGTGGATGGCATCCTCGAAGACCTTTCGGAATACGACCTCGTCACCCAACTATACCAAAAGTTTCAAGCTGCATCTGAGGCAAGCATTCCCCAATACGCACCTTCAACGTACTTTCCGAAACCATGGTGGTGCCGAGAGGTGCAGTAGTAGTAGTAGTAGTTGCATCTGTGTTTTACCGGAGCCTCAACGCGAAGTCACTGCAAGCTCTCCCGTAGGGCGTGCCGAGAGGTGCAAGAAGCAAGAGATATGTGTGAAAAGCTATACAATGCCTACTGACGTGCACGGTCCTCAAGGTACCGAGTAGCGTGGAAAAGGGCATCTGCTGTATATCGAAAACTTTGAGTGGAGAAGAAACGAGAAAGCTGAACTCTGTTAGTCAACACTAACAGAGTTCACACTAAGTGTGGGAATTTTTTGACATATTCATAGAAAATCCGAGCAACCCATCCACAGTCTTTCAGACGGAGGCAGAATCTATTCATCCCACGCGTTAATCGCAAATAAAGTAGCCCAGACTTGTAACCAGATATCGCAATCAACAAACTACACGGTTGCTTTCCAACGGGATAAATACTTGCGAGAAATTTAACATCCTGACTTTACTGCTAGAAACACAGAGGCCTACAACAAACCTTTCTCCCTACACGAATTACAGTGCGCTATAGACCATACAAGTGGAACTTCACCTGAGCCGGACCGGGTTCATATCAACATGAATCTCCCAGATGGCGCATGTGAACACTTATCAAAAGTGTTCAACACAATGTATTCATGCTCATTTTTTCCCGATCAATGGCGGGAATCTGTAATAATCCCAATACCCTAGCCCGGGAAATTCCACGGTGACCCACATAACTATTGCCCCATTGCTCTTACCAGCGTCCTCTAGTAAGACTACGGGAAGAATGGTAAAATCGCGCCTTGTCGACTACCTTGATTTGCATGCAGGCCTCAACAGCATCCAGTGTGGCGGCCGCAAGCGCCACTCTATATGACGGACCACCTTGTAAGACTAGAATCTGACATAAGACAGCCACTTGTCCGAGGGTAACATGTGATTTCCATATTTTTCGACATCGAAAAAGCAAACGATACTATCTGGAAATACGGCATCATGAAGGATCTCCACCGCAAAATGATGAGAGGCCACCTAATA
>SDVV010045992.1:0-10015 GCA_016164225.1 Gammarus roeselii
AAAGCAATAATACGATCGCGCATGGACTACGGAGCCGTTGTCTACGGATCTGCAGCCAAAACTACTCTCGACCCTCTCTCGACCATCGCAAACAATGCTTTGCGTATCACAACCGGCGCGTTCCGCTCCACTCCAATCGAATCACTTAACGTGCTCGCTAACAAACTTCCACTTCCGCACCGGCGAGACAAACTTTCACTAGAATACTATTTTAAGACTAGAAGTCTTATCAACAACCCAGCAATCAGCTACATCACTTACAAATCTGATAAGCGCCTTTTTGCGGCTAAAAAGAATATATGCCCACCGTTTTTTTTCTACGCGTGGACAACCTGCTGACCTCGCTCAACATCAATCGAAAAGCTATTAAGCCCTCATTTTCCTACCGAATCCTCCAAATTAACACACCAACATGGATGATCAACCAACCACCGGTCAACCTAGACCTGCAAATGTACCCTAAAGCAACTACTCCAACCAACGCGTACCGGCAGGAATTCCTAAGACTACTTGAGGAAGAATATTTGGAGCACCGCCACATATGCACTGACGGCTCCAAAACCGCGGACGGAGTGGGAGCCGCCGCTGTGTGCGGGGACACCCCACTCTCGGCAACCCTCCCACAAGAAGCCTCCGTCTTCTCTGCGGAGTTTCGTGCACTCGAACTAGCCGTCTCTATCGCAAAAACAAATCGCTTCCCCAAATACGTAGTATTCTCAGACAGTCTGAGTGTCCTCACCCAGCTTAAAACACAGCATTATGAACATCCTGTTCTACGTAAAATGCAGACGGGTCAGGCAGTGGAATTCTGCTGGATTCCCGGGCGCGCGGGAATAAGAGGAAACGAACTTGCGGACTCGCTTGCTAAACTAGCATCTACTCACCAAGAACAATTTTTTGCCATACATTACCGGGACTGGTTCCCTATCATCAACTCCCATATTACATCCCGATGGGAAGAAATGTGGCAACAGAGTGGACAAAAAATGCTTCCAGTCAAACCCTCAGTCGAAGAAAGGGGAAACAAAGTTCACCAACAGAAAAGACCAAGTGTTCATCAACCGCTTGTGCACGGGACACACGTGGATAACTCCAACCACCTGGTGGATGTCGACGTAGGACCAAACGCGCAATCTTGCCCCTGTTGCCACCAAGTGGCCATCAGCGTGATACACTTGATAGATTGCAACGTACTCGCGGCAGCCCGACGAGCGTTCCTAGATCCCCCGTGCAACCTACAAAGCCTACTCATAGGCCCACCTACCGTAAAAAGCTTATCGCTTTCGAAAAACACACCGGGCTATACGAAGCTGTCTAAACCCCAAACACTTTTGCAAGTGAGGTGGTCTCTCCATCCCATTACGCACAGAAATAACAACACATTTTACGAAGATGCGCATTAACTCTTTACTCTCTCGTATGCGCTAGTACGCGAATATGCCACAATTGAAATATGTACTGACTTCATCTTGACAGAACTAATATATTCGCCCGCGAGGCCGTGTGAACTTACCTGAATCAACGACAGTCGCGCCCAACGGGGGAGCCTATTATGACTCACGTTGAGGCTCTGGTGGAAATGAGGCTCAAATCAAATCTGTTACATGAATGTTATTAGTATCATTCATGAAAACCAGTATGGCTTCAGAGCCAGCAAAAATACAACTCAAGCTATATTAAATCATCTGCAGTACTTATATAATAACATAGACTCAAACTACATTGTAGTCTCTTAATTTCTCAACTTTTGTAAGTCCTTTGACTGTTAATCATTCAATCTTGTTATCTAAGCTAAGGTCTTATGGAATACGAAAAATAACTAGTGATTAGTTCACTTCATAGCTGTCCAACAGCAAACAATATGTAACTGTGAATGGAATCCAATCAACTATGCTCAATATTAGTTATGGTGTTCCTCAAGGTTCTATTTTAGGGCCCCTGCTATTTTAAATTTTACTAAACCTTATAGATAACGCAGCGTCTTTTTTCAAGTATACACCGTTTGCAGATGATAGTACCTTTTTGACGTGCATCTCTTCAAACGCCATAAGCGAATTAACTGCCCCAATTAATAAGGAACTTGAGAGTTTTAACAAGTGGCTAACTGCAAATCAAATTGGAAATAATGGCAAAAAAATTAGCTGCATATTATTCTCATATAAGTGTAAATTTAATTTGCCAATCACAAAAATTGGAAACGATATAATTCATAAGATAGACAGCACTAAATTCCTTAAGGTATGTTTTGACAAACATCTGACGTTCAAAAATCACATTGACAGCATATCATCTAAATGGTCAAAATCTATAGGCATTCTTTATAAATTAAGCAAATTCCTCCCACAAATCTGTCCTTAAAACCGTTAATTTCACGATTTTCCAACCATTTTTAATTTACAGAATCAAAGCCTGGTATGGAACAGACAAAAATAAAACTGATGAAATATTTATGCTACAAAAGAAAGCTATTAGAGCTATAAATAGCCTGCCGTTCAATTCCCATACTGATCAGCATTTTAAAGCTATAAATATCCTGAAAATGGAAGATCAATATAACTTCCAAATTGCCCTATACGTGTTCAAAATTTTTCACAGAAACTGTGATCAAGAACTATTCAATTCAATTAGGAAATTTTCGGATGTACTCAATCATTACACAAGAAATGCGAATGACCTTGTAATACCCCGTTATAATAGATCCAAAACCAAATCTAGTATCCACTTCAATTGTATAAAAATGTGGAACGTGCTAACTCCTGTTTACTGTCAGAATGATTCCCTATCAATCTTTAAGTCAAGACTGAAAGAGTTATACTTATCATTTTACTAGTCCAACTATGATTTATCATCACTTTATTGTTTTCTCAATGTCTCTCAATTGTATTTGAATTTGTAACCTTGTTAGAAGCAGATGAATTGCTGGCTCAACAACCTTGCAGTGTGTTTGAATTTTTAATCTTTCAATATTAATAGGACTCTGGTTAAATGGTGTCATGTATTTAACTGTCCGTGCGTTTGTTTCCAGTTGGTGTCTAGGCTAAGTTGTGTGGGCTAAGTTGTGTGAGTGTGAGGGTGTGAGGTGCGCCTTGCCGTCGGCCATCCCTCTTTCTGGGGGATGCGGCCTAGTGTCTGTATCAGTTTAGGCCTAATAATTCTAGATACATGTTGGGGGGGGTACCGGCCGGACAACATAGCACAAACGAGCTAAGTTGTGTGAGTGTGAGCCGATGAGGGTGTGAGGTGCGATTGGCCGTCGGCCTCCCCCCTTGCTGGGGGATGCGGCCTAGTGTCTGTATCTGTACATCTATTTTTACATATTTTAGGATAGATAACATTGAAAGGTTAGTATGTAAGGATTAGGTTGCCCCAGAAGCTCTAAATAGCTTAAATAGGGACCTAAATTTTGTACCATGTAATATCATAACTAAAATGGAATAACATGTAAACTGTACAATCTTGTTGTAATAAACTGTTTCAAAAGAACACAATCTTCTGCCACTGGCCTTAACATTAGCTGTTTGTTCATGGAAAAAAAGCATGGTTCTACATTAGTACGCCTAAATCACGCAGGCTTTTTTTCCTCTTAAATAGCTGTGTTATTGCTGGAATGATATGAAGCCTTGGTTTTTAAGTCAGAATTTTCTCCATATGTCTGTGATACAAATTTTAATTGGTTGGATTGCATATTGTTTTCATTAGCCCACTGGAAGATTTATTTCCGATCAGTTAGAATTTTTTCTTCATCACTCGAACCCGTGACAATGCCCAGTACTCTGGTATCATCTGTAAAGCAAGAGACTGATGTATGTGGACAGTTTTTGCTCAGATCATTAGCCAATCTGGTTCCAACCTGTCGTTTATTTTTATTTTGTATGTAACCATTTACGACACATCCCTACACCTTGTCAAGCCTCTATACTTTCTGTTTTAGGTGAAAGTTCCAGCAACGTTCCAGTGGCCATCTCATCGCCTTGCAATCAGCGTGCTGCCAGAGGACTCCTAGGGCCCCCTTCGCTTATAGGCTATTAATTATGTTTCACCACATTGCTCTTCCCAATAATCTACGCTTTCAAACCGAAGTCCATAGAGTGTAATTATATTGAGTTGTTGTCATCTAAACTAGTGATGAGTATTTAAACGAAACTATTGATATTCCAACGATCTTTAGATAAGTGCGATTACAAGTATTTGGAGTGGTAGAGGACGTGCCAATCCGTCTGTGGGAAGTACCTTTACGAAGGAAAAGGATGTGTTTTGGCTCTAAATGAATCTGAAAAAGGCGTGCAATAAGGTAGACAGGGAGGTACTCTGGAGGGTGCAGCTATTGTATGAAGTAGGCGGAATTTTGTTGAACGGGTCAAAGTTTGTATGTTGACATCAGAGCATGTGTCAGAGTGGGAGCTAGGTAAGTGCTTGGTTCACTGTAAAAGTGGGATTGAGACAAGGTTGTGTTTTCTCCCTGGCTGTTCAATCTCTACATGGATAGAATTGCCAAGGAGGCGAACGCAAGTTTATTGGGTCGAGGGTTAGAGCTGTTAAGAGTAAACGGGCGGAATTAGCATTTCAGTCAGTTACTGTTTGTGAATGCTACGGCACTGGCGGCAGATTCGGAGGAGAAGTTGTGTTGGCTAATGCCGGAGTTTATTAGAGTGTGTGAGGGGAGGAAGCTTGGATGCAACATATGTAATTGTAAAGCAATGAGATATTTTAGGAATGTCAATGCAAGCAAGATCAGTGTCCTTCTAAGTGTGGAGTCATTGAAAGTCTAGTGTTTTAAGTTCCTTGCTGTCGGGTGAAGAAGACTGAATTAATTGAAACTGAAATGGAATGTTGTGTGAAGGAACGGTATAAAATATTGGATGCTCTGAAGAGTGTAATGAACTGTAGGACGTTGGGTATGGAAGCAGAGAGAGGGTCGTAAGTACGGGGTAGTTGTTCCAACTGTGCTCTATGAGCTGAGACAAAGTGAGAGCGGTAGAGAGAATAAGGTTGAATGTTGTTGACAAAAAATGTTTGAAAGGTATAAATGAAGGGACGCTGAGGGATAAGATCAATAATGACGTCAGTCTTAAAAATTCGTTGAGTAGAGTAGATTCACGGTTTTGAGATGGTTCAGGCACATGGTGAGATTGGATGTGAGATTGGTGATAGTGAAGAGGGTGATGAAAGCGGAGGTGAGTGGACGTAGGGAAAGGGAGACCAAAGTTTGGGTGAATGGATGACGTGAAGCAGGCGTAACTTGAATACGAAGGTTGCGAGAGAACGTGCAATGAATAGACGTGAGTAGAGAAGGGTTGTGAATGGATGAATTTGGACGTAACCCTGACTTGTTTTCCCGCCCTTGTCGTCTCGCTGTAAAACGGGATGGACGTGGGTGGGTGAGGGTCCGGTAACTATGACACTGTTGAAGTGAACCAGTAAACGCTGTCAGGCACTGCTGCTGACACTGATCATGGACCTCACTCCTGACCCGAAGTGTGTGTTGCGGGGTCCTGCCGTGACTCTTCACCGCCAAGAGGCTAAATTTGTTTGCGTGTGAGTGCATGAGGTGATTGTGAGGTGCACCTTGCCGTCGTTTACCCCCCCTTCCTGAGCGATTCGGCCTTGTATCTGTACATCTATATCCCGACGTGTGTGTTGCGGGTTTATGGTCCGACGCATTAGCACTGAGGGGCTAATTTTTGGTTGTGCGCGTGTGAGGGATTTGGCATGTGTCTATAATATAGAGATACAATTATTTGTGTGAAAAAACTCCTTGCATGCAAGTATCCCGTACTGCAGTATTCATAGTTAAGGTAATATGACTTATTAGAATACGATTTCCAACGACTGTTCAACCGCCAATTTAATTGTTTGCGTCAGTTTTTTTGGTGCACAACCGCCATAGACACGTTTTATTTATTTTCTGTCCTTACTTTGTCCGCGACAACTGTCATTTTATCCGCTCTCTACAATGACCAAAATTATTGATACGGAGTTGATGCCACAACAGTCAGGTCGTGCATTCTTATTCCAGCTTCCAGCAGTAACTGCAAACTAAGAATGTTTTCACTATCGGTTCTCTCATTGGCATCGCTTAACTATGCTAAACCTACAGCAAACAAAAATAAACATTTCAATATTTGTAAACCCCCGTCCTAAGTCCATATGTTTCTACTTATTGAACAATAACCATACGATCAATGATGACTTTGAAATATACAATACTTTTGTAAGAACATCCAACGGCAGAAAGTTGAAAATTTTATACAGATAACGCGATACAGACACTAGGCCGAAATACCCCAGCAAGGGGGGTGACTAACGGCAAGGCGCACCGCACACTCTGATACAATCACACTCGCACACCTTAGCTCTTTCGCGCTAAAGGGTCCGGCCGGAGACCCCGCAACACACCCTCCGGGTCATGAGTGCGGTTCGAGGTCAGTGTCGGCAACAGGGCCCGAAAACGTGACCGGTTTACCCCTGCCACGTCAGGATGACCGCCCCCCCCTCCCCCCGCTCACAACCATCCCGTCTCTCAACGATACGCCTAGGGCGGGAAAGCACATCAGGGCAGCGTCCAAACTCATCCGTTTACTATCATTCTCCACTCACGCCTATCCAGTGCACGTTCTCTTGCTACCTCCACACTCACGTCTCTCCTTCCCAACGCCTGCTTCACACCATCCATCCACCCAAACCTCGGTCTCCAACTAGGCCTACGTCCACTCGCCTCTGACTTCAACACCTTTTTCACCAGTCTCCCTTTATTTATCCTCACCATGTGCCCAAACCACCTCAGAACATGCGAATCAACTCTGTCCTCTAACTTCTTCACCATCTCCGTTCTGATGCGAACCACGTCATTAGTGAACCTCTCTCTCAGCGACACTACAGCCATGCTCCTCAAACATTTCATGTCGAAAACATTCGACCTTCTTCTCTCCCCTACTTTCACTCCCAAAATCTCAGCTCCGTACAGCACAGTTGGCACAACGACACCCTCATACAGCCTTCTCTTTGGTTCCATCCCCAACGTCCTGCAGCTCATTACGCTCTTCAGTTCACCAAACATTTTACACCCCTCCTTCACTCGCGACTTCACCTCAGTTTCCACTAATTCAGTCTTCACCACATGGAAGCCCAGATACTTGAAACACTGAACTTCTTCCAACAAGTCTCCATTTAGGAGGACACTAATTCTGCTCGCATCGACAGTCCTCGAGCATCTCATTACTTTACTTTTACCCACGTTCATTCGGAACTTCCTCCTCTCACACACTCTACCAAACTCAAACACTAGCCTACATAGCTTCTCCTCTGAATCCGCAACCAGGGCCGTATCATCCGCAAATAGCAACTGGCTCAGCTGCCAACTCCGCCCATTCGCTTCCAACAGCTCCAAGCCACGACCCAGCACTCTCGCGTTCACCTCTCCTACCACTCCATCCATATAGATATTGAAGAGCCAGGGAGACATCACGCAGCCTTGTATCAGTCCCACTTTAACTGAGAACAAATCACTCACCTCGCTTCCCATTCTGACACATGCTCGGCTGTCAACATGGAAACTCTGCACCACTTTCAACAAATGTAAGCCCACTCCATACGAATGCAACACCTTCCACAGCGCTTCCCTGTCAATCCTGTCGTATGCCTTCTCCAGATCCATGAAAGCCCAGAACACGTCCTTTCCTTCTGCAAAGTACTTCTCACAGACCTGTCTCACTGCACAAATCTGATCGGCGCATCCTCTATCACACCTAAAACCACACTGTTTCTCTCCAATTGCGCAGTCCTTACAGTCTCTAATCCTGTTATGAGGCCCAAATCAAATCAAAATCTAATCCTTTTGATCAACACTCTCCCGTACAACTTATACCAACCACACTTAACAGACTGATACCTTTCGAGTTGCAGCATTCATTTTTATCTCTTTTGCCCTTATACAGCGGAACAATGCAGGCACTGCGCCACTCAATTAGTACCATGCCTGCCACAAAACACAAGTTCAGTAACCTCACCAACTATTCGACAATCGTTACTCCACCATTTTTCAGGCACTCGGTCGCAACGCCATCCAAACCAGGGGCTTTCATTGCTTTCATCACCTCCACCGCCTCCTGCACGTCTTTCCTGGTAATGTCCGCTACAAGTCTCTCTCCCAAATCTGGCATCCGAGTACCACCACCCACAGCAACAATGTCAGCCTCTGTCATCCTCGACATTCAACAACTCATCAAAATACTCGGCCCCCCTCCTCTGTACATCACCACTTTCCAACCACAACTGGCCGTTTTAATTTTTCATCACTTCCTCCTTTCCAGTCTCTCCTTTTCTCACCCTCTTCATCTCTTTCCAGAACATCTTTTTGTTCTTCTCAAAATTCTGGCACAACTGTCTGCCCCACCTTACATCAGCGTCCCTTTTGGCTCTCCTCACCACCCGCTTCACCTCGTTTCTTCTCTATTTATAGCCTTCATATGCCACTACCGACTTCACCTGCAACCACTCCGCAAACGCTCCTCTTTTCCATACCACCGCCAGTTTAATAGCCTTGTTCCACCACTCGCAACCTTTCCTTCTGCACCCGCCCACACGGCGCTCACCTCACACATTCTTCGCACATCTTAACAACGCATATCTTAACGTCTCCCATTCTTCCTCCACATCTCTCAGGTCCTGTCCTCTTACGTTGTCATATTCTTCATTCAACGCCTGCTGGAACTCCTCGGCTCTACTTTTCACATTCAGTCCACTCACTTTCACTACCTCTCTGCCTCCTCCCACTCTTTTGTTGCCCTTCCACCTCTGCTCCACTCTTAATCTACCTTCCACCAACAGATGGTCAGACACTCCTCCACCCTCCCCTCTCAACACCCGCACATTCAGCAGCCTCTTCACCACTCTTCTCGATATCAGCACAAAATCCATCAGCGCTCTCTCTACCACTGCACCACGGGCCATCCTTACCCATGTGTACTTGTGGCTATCTCGCTTCTTGAACAAACTGTTCCCGACCACCAACTCCAGCTCCATACACAGACCTATCAGGTTTTCTCCACTGTCATTTCTACCGGGAACGCCATACCTTTCTATCACAATCTCCACCACTGCATCTCCAACTCTCGCATTAAGGTCACCCAGTACAACTACATTGAATTGACTTCCAAAACTTTCAATACACTCACTCGGGTCAGTCCAGAATTGCTCCCTCTCCTCCTCAGTCCTCTTGCTACCTGGATCATGTACGCTCACAAATACCCATCTTTCTACGCCTAACTTAACTTTCACCCACAACAATCTTGAGGACACCTCCTTCCAATCGGTAATGCTACTAGCCAACCGATCACTATATCAAATTCACACCTTCTCGTGCCCAACCTTCCTCCACACCAGACTTTCTCCCACCTACCACAACAAACACACATTATCCCTTACCTTTAAATTTCGCCTCACTCAGCACCAACACGTCAAACTTCCTCCTCACAAACATCTCGCCAATCTCCCTAATCTTTACATCATTCGTACTACAGCCACGCACATTCATCGACCCTAACAAGATGGTGATACCTCCCCCTGCTCGTCTTGCCGTCTTTGACTTTCAGTCGCCTTTTTCGACCCGCATGGCTTACGGTAGCCCGATTCTACTCCCGGCAACGGAGCTCCCTTTTAGTCGCCTTCTACGACACGCGGTGGATACGGTAGCAAGATTCTAGCGTTTTGGGGTGGATGGATGCTTATTCATTTTATAGATCATTAACACTTTATTTTAGTATTTTATTATTTCTTCTTGCTTGGGCTCTATTATTTCTCTCTGCCCTTTTTTCATGGTGATAAATTTTGAATCTGTTATCATTATTATTATATGTAACGAGGTTGGTTGAGAGGAGGTGGCCCAGGGAGAGGAGTAACTCGTGGGATCCGCGGGACTCGGGGACCCGGGGTTTCGGGAACCCGGGGGACTTGGGAGACCAGGTGGATTTGGGGTGGTCCACTTGGATCTTTCTGGGGCCCTTTGGGACTCCCTTGA
>SDVV010045993.1:0-10015 GCA_016164225.1 Gammarus roeselii
TGCTCGTATTGGGCACTGCTCCTGACCCCTTACCTTACCCAATGCTCGTATTGGGCACTGCTCCTGACCCCTTACCTTACCCAATGCTCGTATTGGGCACTGCTCCTGACTCCTTACCTTACCCAATGCTCGTATAGGACACTGCTCCTGACCCCTTACCTTACCCAATGCTCGTATTGGGCACTGCTCCTGACTCCTTACCTTACCCAACGCCCGTATTGGAATTTTTTTTTTTTTAAATCAATCTTACATCTTTCAGCAAAGTGTGCACTTGTTGACTCCTATGAGACGATGCTGGGAGAACATGATCGTTTCGCTGGGAGAGCCGGGGTGGCGATGTTAAGTTTCTTAATGAGTTTCAATTATACCCCCCATCTGTTCTCAAATACCCCCTTCCATCTCCTGAAATGACCCAACGTTTTCAAATGCCTAATCTTCATCAAGTGCCTCAACTTTCTTATCCAATCCCCAATCATTCTTATCAAATGCCACACACTTCTCTTCTAATCCCACATCCTTTGCCTCCAATTCCCCATCCTTCTCAAATTTCCCCATTTAACCTTCGCAATGCCCCCATCCTTCTCTTCAAGTGCCTCATCCTTTTCTACAATTGCCCCATCCTTTTCTTCAAAGGCCCCATCCTTTTCTTCAAAGGCCCCATCCTTTTCTTCAAAGGCCCCATCCTTTTCTTTAAAGGATGCATCCTTCTGTTCAAGTGCACTATCCTTCTCTTTAGGTGTTCCATTCTTCTCTTCAAAGGCCCCCTCTTCCTCTTCAAGTGCCCCATCTTTTTCTTCAAAGGCCCTATCTTTCTCTTAGAAGGCCCCATCCTTCTGTTCAAGTGCCCCATCCTTCTGTTCAAGTGCCCCATCCTTCTCATCAAGTGCTCCATCCTTCTCTTTAAATGCCCCATCCTCCTCAAATGCCACATCCTCCTCAAATACCCCAAGCCCATCCCCCTTGCCCCATCCAACCCTCCTCCTGCCTATGTAGGGCCGCAATGAACACAGCCCTCGCTCCCCAAAACCAAGCGTCCTGCCTGGTCCAACTTTATTATAGAGTGCGGCGGCTGTGTTATTGGGTAACAAACTGCTGCTCTTGCCACGACAAACGGCGCAATATTCCAGTGTTGGGATGCTGTGACGGCTTGCACAGACTGCGCGCCTCGCCATCCTGTGTTGGTATTGTTAAGATGTACCCGGTACCAGCAACTAAATGAGTGGAATAATATGGAGTTGTTGGCAAATTCCTCAGCTTGTCAAGGTTTTGAATGCTGTTGAGGTGCCTCCCTTCTCTAGCTATAGGCTTTTTGCAGGCTGTTACTGATAAGGTTGGTTAGAGACTCACCATGTCTCCAGATGATGTGAGCTTCTTTACCTCCTACCAGCAGCTGGAACACTGTTGGTAGCACGACATTTATTGCATCAGGAAAGAGAAGCTACTTTTCAACCACACCGGTAGCTGGCACACCGGGTGTAACGGCAACGGCAGTGCCGCTATAGCACTCGTTCATTTAGTAGCCTATCAATCAGACAATTAGCTTGCATATCCGCTTCCTTGATCCAAAAACCTAGGCTGCGTGCTAACATTGCTCATGAACTGGAGACGTACCTCCATCACTGTTGACCTTGGAAATGGGTCTTTCTAAAGGTAGGATTCTTCGTATTATGCAATTAGAAACGACCAAATGTTGTATTGATGATATAACAATTTCACAGTTGCAGTTTTTCACGTTTCATTCGCTCTGTGATACAACAGTAAACACTTGAACACAAAATTACATTGATATAGACAATATTTGCTATGGCATGGCTCTAAATGACTCGCCAAACATTTTGTGTTGTTGCTCACTAAATGTCTCAGAGGTTCTGTTTTGTTGTTCTATGTGAGACATGAGAGAAGTTTATTTCATGGATCCAACTTTATTACTGTCCAGTGTTAAGACTAGAGCTGCTATACTTCCATGGTCAACGAATTTGAGGCGACATCACGAGGTCCACACTGGTTTTGCCGGTACTATCTTCACTAACCGCAGTAACAGCATCCGTGCAACCTTTCCCCCGTTCCCGTGTCCAGCAGTTCGTCGTGAGTCGGTCCTGCCCCCCTCTCCGGCCTGTGTGGAGGCTCCTTGTCTGGATTTATTGAGCAGTTCTTCTTGCCCTGATGACTCTTGCTTCTGCTCGCTTCTTAGCACACGCCCTCAGGAAGTCTGTAGATAGTGGGAACTCACTTCACCAACACACCCTCCTCTTCTGTGGCGTCTCAGCCGATTGTCTTGGCACACGCCCTCAGGAAGTCTGTAGATAGTGGTAACTCACTTCACCAACACACCCTCCTCTTCTGTGGCGTCTCAGCCGATTGTCTTGGCACACGCCCTCAGGAAGTCTGTAGATAGTGGTAACTCACTTCACCAACACACCCTCCTCTTCTGTGGCGTCTCAGCCGATTGTCTTGGCACACGCCCTCAGGAAGTCTGTAGATAGTGGTAACTCACTTCACCAACACACCCTCCTCTTCTGTGGCGTCTCAGCCGATTGTCTTGGCACACGCCCTCAGGAAGTCTGTAGATAGTGGTAACTCACTTCACCAACACACCCTCCTCTTCTGTGGCGTCTCAGCCGATTGTCTTGGCACACGCCCTCAGGAAGTCTGTAGATAGTGGTAACTCACTTCACCAACACACCCTCCTCTTCTGTGGCGTCTCAGCCGATTGTCTTGGCACACGCCCTCAGGAAGTCTGTAGATAGTGGTAACTCACTTCACCAACACACCCTCCTCTTCTGTGGCGTCTCAGCCGATTGTCTTGGCACACGCCCTCAGGAAGTCTGTAGATAGTGGTAACTCACTTCACCAACACACCCTCCTCTTCTGTGGCGTCTCAGCCGATTGTGCTCTACACTCGCTCTTACAACGAATAAAGAAAGGTACAATGAAACTAAGATTGATAATTCTCTCAAACACAATATTCTATGCGTTTTATCCGACGCTGATTGATCTCTTATTGTGCTTAATTAGAAAGCCTCGTGCTAGAAACATCTAGTTGGAAATTAGGGCTATGTGTCCAGCGGTTGCCATTGTTTCTAACGTATGTTATCGCGAAAACATCCCCCCAAAAATTGTGGCTTTTTATCTGCCTGGTGCCTATTGTTATGAATAATAATGAAAAAAGAAAGAAAAAGTTTTGTCTTTTTTTCTCTGTATCATTCAGTTTAGATCCAAAACTTACTTAGTGCTAAGTTAAGTATTTTTTTCTGAAGATTCTCAGCCCCAAACGGTTAAAATGATATGTATTTATCTTATATAACATTTCTTAGCTTATCTCGTAACTCCATCCGATACGAACGTCCCAAACAATCAGGTTTTATCCGACCTGTTGAATGTTTCTAATGTCGGATATATTCTTTTAAGCCGCCCACTCGACACGAATATTGTTGACCACAGCTGCGTGCCTCTAATGTTGGACAGATGACGCTGTTGTTGTCACAAACTAGCCGACCTGAACCCGTTTGAAATTTGAACCAATATTAAAGGTATGCATTTTTAGCCATTGGTTGCCCATCACGGGCCATTTGTCATTGAGACCCTAAAGAGCTGGCGTTCGTCCATCCACCTTTCCGCCTGTTTGGTCGCTCACGCTTTCATCTAAAATGCCATGCCATCAATGATACATTTGACCTTTGTTTATTGAATCACAATTAAATAAAACAAGACTTGAACAAAATACATGACGACTGTATATGAAGCTTTGTTTATGTTACTAAAATGATGCTTCGAGTTAGAACTTATTAGTGCTTATACGTGGATGTGCCGCACTTGGGCTGTTACAAGATGTCCCTGTACCTGATCTCCATAATCACGAAGTTTTCCCTAAGAGTTCTTGTTTTGAACCTTTCAATATATCCCTGTAAAACACTGATCGGGTAAGAGCTTGAAATTGTGCACGCTGTCCTGTTATGTGCATTTTTGCCCGTGAGTGGTAACCATCACGAAATACTTGTATGCGATTTAATAACTTTTACAGGAATTGAATATGTGCGTGTAATAGTTATACCCCGTATTGAGATTGAATCACAAATACATTTTATGTCAATAATGTTTTGTCTCATTAACTGGGAAAACTGAAACGCAATAAAATTAAACACATTTGTTCAATCGTTCTCATCATGTCCAATATTCGATTTTATTCTTCAGAATTTTACATTCCTATAATTTTCATGTTTGTGTAATATTCTAAGTTTTAGGATGTCAAAGTAATTATGTAACGCATCTAGACTATTATTACAAAAATCTAAGTTGAATTGCTGCACTAAAGACATGTACGAATGACAGGATTGTCGACGTCTGGGAGAGCTAGCATGATCAGGATTTCAATGTGGGGTGTATGTCTCAAAAACACCAGCTGTGCGTCGATGTCTCGAATACACCAGCTGCGTGTAGATATCCCGAATACACCTGCAGTGTGTCGATGTTTCGAATACACCTGCTGTGTGTCTATATCTCGAATACACCAGCTGTGTATCGATATCCCGAATACACCTGCGGTGTGTCGATGTTTCGAATACACCTGCTGTGTGTCTATATCTCGAATACACCAGCTGTGTGTCGATATCCCGAATACACCTGCGGTGTGTCGATGTTTCGAATACACCTGCTGTGCGTCGATATCCCGAATACACCACCTATGTGTCGATATCCCGAATACACCAGCTGTGTGTCGATATCTCGAATACATCAGCTATGTGTCGATATTTCTAATACACTAGCTGTGTGTCAATATCTCGATTACACCTGATGTGTGTCGATATATCTAATACACCAGCTGTGTGTCAATATCCCGAATACACCAGCTGTGTGCCAATATCTCGTATACACCTGCTGTGTATTGGTATATCGAATACACCTGCTGTGTATTGATATATCGAATACACCTGCTGTGTGTTGATATTGCGAGTACACCTGCTGTGTGTCGATATCTCGAGTACACCTGCGGTGTGTCGATATCTCGAATACACCATTTGTGTGTCGATATCTCGAATTCACCAGCTGTGTGTCGATATCTCGAATTCACCAGCTGTGTGTCGATATCTCGGACACACCATCTGTGTGTCGATGAATAAGTCATCCTCATGACTCGTTAGTTGCCCGGACTCGGTATAATGTCATTATTCATATCAAATTATAATATTTGTCTTTTGTGTGCAGTTTGCTGTGGATTTTTCTGAATCGGTTAAATAAATTTTATACAATGATCTAAAATTAAGAACGCAATTTTTTTTAATCCGTTTTGTTTATCAAAAGATAGTTTTTAGCGTTGAAATCAACGAGCTTTTCTTTCTGATTGCAACCCAATGGGACCTAAAGGATTGTGTGAGGTACAGTAGCGAAAGAACATTCGTTTATGCTTAGTCTATAACCGGTAAAAAACTAGACTGTTCCCACGTGAAATTTAATTTCGTGTGGAAATTTCTTATAGTATTATATATGCCCAACCCTTCTCCGTGGAAAATATCGAATAAATATCCAATGAGTTCAAATGTCGAGCGAAAATCATCCTTGAAGTTTTTTCTTAAGCTTTAATCATGAAATAGTTTTCTCTCGCTACTGTACCTTGAGCATCAGATGGGGTCCCAAGTTTATCATCTGAAGTATACTTTGTCTGCCTAAACAACTCTTTCTGCCTCATAACGCCAATGCTTGGTAAAACTTCGGCAGTTTGCAAGCATATTCATCAACGACACACTCCCTTCTGTGAAGTTCCTCTCCCTCCTCCTTCGGCCAATGGCCGGTTTCTTCTGTTCATGTGTACATTTGCCGTCCCCTTTGCTCCAGGGACCAAACTGATGGTCCTGGGTCTTATGGTCCCTCTGAGCCAGGACGCCTCGTTCGGCTTTCTTCTCATACGGCAAGATCCCAATATCCCAGGAACAAACTGCCGAGGGAGGCGGAAGATGCGGACTGAGGCCTGGGGAAGACTCAAGGGACCTGACAGAAAAGGGTCTAAGATACTTCCAAGGCTGCATCTTTTTCCATTCCAAGGGTGCATCCTGCTCCTTCTTGTTGAACAGACGAGTTAATATTATTCGCCATTCGGAGGACAGCGTCACGGAGATGCGATGATACTAGGCATGCAGGGTCCATCGATGAACCGTCAGATTTATCGCACGGGATATTTTTTAACACACTCTTTCTACCCTCGTTATGATTCATCTAATAGTTCATTTGTGCGCGAAATATTTAGAGCCTTTATTCATCAAGTCATCGTATCTAGGAACAGAGTTTATTGTTTAATTGCGTTTATTCATTAGGTCAACGTATCTAGGAACAGTGTTTATTGTTAAGAGCGTTTATTCATCAAGTCACCGTATCTAGGAACAGTGTTTATTGTTAAGAGCGTTTCTTCATCAAGTCACCGTATCTAGAAAGAGTGTTTATTGTTAAGAGCGTTTATTCATCAAGTCACCGTATCTAGGAACAGTGTTTATTGTTAAGAGCGTTTATTCATCATGTCACCGTATCTAGGAACAGTGTTTATTGTTAAGAGCGTTTCTTCATCAAGTCACCGTATCTAGGAACAGTGTTTATTGTTAAGAGCGTTTATTCATCTCGTCACCGTATTCAGGAACAGTGTTTACTGTTAAGAGCGTTTATTCATCAAGTCACCGTATCTAGGAACTGTGTTTATTGTTAAGAGCGTTTATTCATCAAGTCACCGTATCTTGGAACAGTGTTTATTCTTAAGAGCGTTTATTCATCGAGTCACCGTATCTTGGAGCAGTGTTTATTGTCAAGAGCGTTTATTCATCAAATCATCGTATCTTGGAACAGTGTTTATTGTTAACAGCGTTTATTCATCAAGTCACCGTATCTTGGAACAGTGTTTATTGTCAAGAGCGTTTATTCATCAAGTCACCGTATCTAGGAACAGTGTTTATTGTTAAGAGCGTTTATTCATCAAGTCACCGAATCTTGGAACAGTGTTTATTGTTAAGAGCGTTTATTCATCAAGTCACCGTATCTAGGAACAGTGTTTATTGTTAAGAGCGTTTATTCATCAAGTCACCGTATCTAGGAACCGTGTTTATTGTTAAGAGCGTTTATTCGTCAAGTCACCGTATCTAGGAACAGTGTTTATTGTTAAGAGCGTTTATTCATCAAGTCACCGTATCTAGAAACAGTGTTTATTGTTAAGAGCGTTTATTCATCAAGTCACCGAATCTTGGAACAGTGTTTATTGTCAAGAGCGTTTATTCATCAAGTCACGATATCTTGGAACAGTGTTTATTGTCAAGCAAGTGCCTTCTCGTTACACACCACACAAAGTGCCCTAGCGCCAAGCAGTACGGAAGGAAGGAGGGACAGTGAGGGGAAGTGAGTGAGGGGAGAGGTGGAGGGCAGAAGGGGCTGTAGGGGGTGTAAGATGAGTGGGGGAAGCGTTTAACAAGGCCGGTCAATTGGATTACGTGACACGGTTCCAGTAGGGGAGTGTTGACACAAGAACAGAGTGCACGGAGGAGGGGGAAAGCAGACGTCCTGACGGAAGATGGCAGTGTACATGAACGCAGAATAGGTAAAGTACGAGTAGTGACCATTCTGTGTGACAATGTTCAGACCATATGTATGATCGTCGCAGGCTTTATGAAAATCTTATTGCCGCGATAATCTTAAGTATAGTTACCGATAGTGTGATGGCTTTCAGAAAAAATGAACCGTTTACTGCCACAATGTTGGTCCGGTTTTTCATTTAGGAATAAATCCGTTCAATGAGGATGCATTGTAACAGTGCTTTATCATACCCTAAAGAGCAAGAGCAATTTTAGCCAGGTTTTGTCTATTGTGAGCTCACTTTGAAATGACATGAATATAGGCCTACTTCCATCGCGCCGTTGAGCCCTTCCTTTTCACGGAGTGCTATTTGCGGTGCCAGTACGCTGGCTCCTACGCGACATGGCATATATTTTCATCATCGTGTCGTTGATCTCTTCCTTTTCACGGAGTGCTATTTGCGGTGCCAGTACGCTGGCTCCTACGCGACATGGCATATACTTTCATCATCGCGTCGTTGATCTCTTCCTTTTCACAGAGTGCTTTTTGCGGTGCCAGTACGCTGGCTCCTACGCGACATGGCATATATTTTCATCTTCGCGTCGTTGATCTCTTCCTTTTCACGGAGTGCTATTTGCGGTGCCAGTATGCTGGCTCCTACGCGACATGGCATATATTTTCATGTTAAAACTAAACGTTCAAAAGCTTTTTGTATCCGGCGTCCAACAATACTATAAACATCCACGCACGAACAAACTCTTCGCACGTACAGGCCTCATTCAGCAGACTCGATGCGCGTACACGTGTACATACCAACAAACGCCGTTTATAAATACACGCACCTTCCATCGAAAAACTTTACGTACACACGCACAGCCCTCCCAAACAACAGTATGCACGTACATGCGTCCCCCACCGACCAGGATTAATCCTGTTATAATAAATGCTTGGCCGTGTAGTTTATATGACCGCGAAGCCTAAACATTCACCCGGTTTTGTGTAACGCGTTTACGTGGTGAAGATCCCCTCTCCTCCTGCTTGCCACTCTTCTTCTTAGGCTGATATGTGTACCTCCTCTCCCTCTCTCTTCACTCGCTTCCCTTGTTGGTTTTAGTCGCAAGGTGTCCCTCTTCTATGGAGCCTCCCGTATTGTATGAACAGAGCACGTGTCTCGTGCTTCAGTGAGGCCACAGCAACTATCTCAAGTTGTATTTGTGCCTCGCATTAACCTTGAACTCTACTCTTACGAGTCTTTGTACGTTGTTTTTAAAGTAAAAAGTTTCCAGTGTCTAGTTTTTTAAGACGTGTGTGCTCAGCTTAATATGTTTGGTTTTCGCTCTAGATAGAGTAGCTCTGAGTCAGGCAACTCGGTAATCTCTCTCTCTTCCTCACCCTCCATGCATATCCGCCGACGATGGCCCCTTTTTGCCAGGACTCCTATCCTGTAGGAAACTAAGCATCCTACCCATCTAACGCGGCAACTCTTGGCGATTAGAGTTAATGAAATGTCCCTCGTAATGAAGGCGACAGACTTGCAGCGGCCTTACTGGAAGCTGTGTTCTTGCTGTGCCGGTGGTTAACTTCATATAGGACGGCAGCTTAGGCTGTGGCGCGGTTGGGGGCTACTAGGACGGGTGTTCTTGATGTGCCGGTGGTTAACTTCATATAGGACGGCAGCTTAGGCTGTGGCGCGGTTGGGGGCTACTAGGACGGGTGTTCTTGATGTGCCGGTGGTTAACTTCATATAGGACGGCAGCTTAGGCTGTGGCGCGGTTGGGGGCTACTAGGACGGGTGTTCTTGATGTGCCGGTGGTTAACTTCATATAGGACGGCAGCTTAGGCTGTGGCGCGGTTGGGGGCTACTAGGACGGGTGTTCTTGATGTGCCGGTGGTTAACTTCATATAGGACGGCAGCTTAGGCTGTGGCGCGGTTGGGGGCTACTAGGACGGGTGTTCTTGATGTGCCGGTGGTTAACTTCATATAGGACGGCAGCTTAGGCTGTGGCGCGGTTGGGGGCTACTAGGACGGGTGTTCTTGATGTGCCGGTGGTTAACTTCATATAGGACGGCAGCTTAGGCTGTGGCGCGGTTGGGGGCTACTAGGACGGCTGTTGTTGCTGTGGTCGATGCTTCAATCAACTCAAGAACTACTATTGTTTGTAACGTCAGGGTTTATAGTATGATTGTGCTGATACTTAGTACCTTAATCAAGTCTGTAAACACGTTATGTATAAATAACCTATTGAAATAGTCAACTGATGGTATCGTCATCAGTTGACCACTTCAACACGAGAAATGATGATATCGTCATCAGTTGACCACTTCAACATGAGAAATGATGATATCGTCATCAGTTGACCACTTCAACATGAGAAATGATGATATCGTCATCAGTTGACCACTTCAACATGAGAAATGATGATATCGTCATCAGTTGACCACTTCAACATGAGAAATGATGATATCGTCATCA
>SDVV010045994.1:0-10015 GCA_016164225.1 Gammarus roeselii
CCCTGCAAGTTCCATACATGCATTCATCGAACCCTTCATCTTGATACCACAATCATATACTATTCATTTAATACAAAACTCTCAATGTAGAGATCACCCCGTCGAACCCCAGAAAACGACTCACCGAACCCCTGGGGTTCGATCGAACCCAGGTTAAGAACCACTGATCTAATGTAAGAGCTGTGAAGTGTGTATCTGTTTGTGCATAGATGTGTTATTTGTAGGCTTAGGAATAGTCGCGTAAAGGGAACCGAAGAGTGTTGCCGGTTGGTTGGACGGGGTTCAGTAGGTTGTGGCATGGGTGTGCTGGACCTGAGATCTTGGCGAAAGAATTGGGTCCCTCTCATATCAAGACGATGTTTGAGAGGGAGGACCTTGGCTTCATCGTGCAAGTGAGGAATGAATATGGTCTGTCTACAGCCCGTAGCCATGCACGAGGCCGTGTTCTGTATCCTTTGTAGGGAGTCAATGTGTGGGTGCAAGGTCAGATGACCAAGCGGTGTTTGCGTACGTTACGGGCCTGATAAATTGTTTGTATAGTGTTGTAATTGATTCATTGGAGTGACCATACGAGGTTTTAGTGAGTACACGAGACACGTTCAGTCTGGGTATGGCTTTGGTGCCGATGTTAACCGTGTGAAGCTTGGGTGTCATCTCCGTGTAATACGTTACTCCAAGGATAGCCGTAGTGTGTTTGTGGTGTATGGGAGTGTTGTTGAGCGTAACATGGGGGTGGATGCGGTGTTCACCGCTATCCGGTGTTAATATGATAGATGACTTGCTTGCGGTACCTTCTTCTGTTGTCCAGCAGCCAGACTTTCAGAGAGTTAAGGTACTGCTTGAGGTGTACAGCTTCGGTCTCGTGTTTGTGATGTAGTGTGTTTATTGTGAGATCGTCCGCACATGAGCTGATGCGGGTGCTGGGCTCTGTTCGAATGGGCAGGTCGTGCATAAAGGCATTGAAAAGGGAGGGGGCAAAGCACAGAGCCTTGTGGGACACCATTGGGGAAGTGGCGAGTACGAGAAGGTTTATTATTGTAGCTAGTGTGTGCATGTTTACCGAAGAGGAAATTGACAAGCCACTTCTTGAAGTGTGGATGGAAGTGTGTGTTGAATATTTTGTTTGTGGAGACATATCTTGGAATTGTGTCGAAGGCCCTACTTATATCGATAGCGCATACCAGAGTTTTTTTGGCTAGCTTACTTTCGTTCAGGCCTTCATGGATGGTTTGGGTGATTTTGGTGAGGAGTGTTGGGGCCTGAAACCGTGTTGCGCAGGGGAGATTGGGACAATGGGGAGAAGATTTTGTCTAAGATGAGTCCCCTTCAAGCTTTTCGAGGAGTTCGGGAGGAGGGAAATGGGGATGACTTTAGCTTGTTTCCAGATGTTGTATTGTGTGCTACCGCCCTGGCTATTGAGGTGATCGGTGTTACAAACACAACTAGCGAATAGCAGGGTTACTAACACTCTGTAGCAACGGGCGATGTCACTAGTCATCAGACATTTTATAAAAGATTTTCATAGCATTTTTTTTTCGGCATTACCTACGATGACCGGGCTTAAGAGAAAGTCTCCCATCTACACTCGGGTACCCGGAGGAACGCGTCACATTCCCCTGACGAGAGCCGGTGCTCCCGTCCCCTGCGGGACATTTGCAGTTGCTGTGATAGGAAATTTTGCATAGAAATTTACTAAATAACTCTGCTTTATAAGTTTAATCAATGAGAGCAGATGTAAATTTTCCGCTGTTGAATCACAAAGGCCAGCAATCTGTTGTATTCAATGATTCACCAGTTACAACAGTTAAGGCATGTCTTGGAGGGCACTAGTAAATAATACGGTCACCTACATCAGAATTTCAGACTTGGATTCAGCATACCGATAACTATTTAATGTAGAATTGTTAGAAAGACAACGGATCAGGGAAAAATTAATGTTCAACACGTGGTGAATCCACTAAAACCAAGATGTCACTATTATTTCACAACTCAAAGAGAAAGAGAGTATTAAAATACTTTACATTAATTAAAGCACGGCTTAATTTTTTTTTCTCCAAATATGTTGATTGAACTTTACCTAAGCAATAACTTTTTTCTACCATCTAATTGAGAACAGATAACTCTTCCGCCTAGTAGCGGTAGTGTACAGCTGGCAACGTCAATATCGAACCATAACTATAATGGGTACCGCACAACAAAGCGAAGACCAGTACCGTCTAGGACTCAAACAGTTCTACAGTGTGCTCCTTTTAAGATTGGCACACCAGGTGGCCAACGTATAACAAGTATCCAAGACAACCACATACCCGGCAAGTGTTAAGAGAGGAAGTTGGGTCAATACGTTCATAAATCTAATAAACGATAAAGAGCACAGGTAAAATAAAGGGCTTCGCAGTTCATTAACAAGTACTATATAAGCCTGAAATTGGATCTATTTGCGATTTCTTCTCGATCCCTGCATGAAGATCGTACGTGTTCAGGTTATATACATATAGCTGGTTCTTATGTACCCAAAGGTAACACCTTCCTCTTGAAATTCGTCTCTAGATCGGCAAGATGAGCGGGCAAGGAGGGGTTCGCGCCTTTCCGTGACCTATTGTTAGGGTCGCTAAATGTGTATGTGGCTGCAGCACGAATGAAGCAATGAGGAGAGAATTGGCGAGATGTTGTGAGGAGTAAGTTTGACGCGCTGACGGTGAGTGGGGAAAGTTTAAAGTTAGGGGCGAATGTGAGTTTTATTAGGTGAGTGGAAGGAAGTCGGGCGTGGAGGCAGGTTGGGCACGAGAGGGTGTGGTAGCGCTACTTAGTGATGGGGCTTGTTAGAAGCGTTATGGAGTGGAAGGAAGTGTCCTCTAGATTGATGAGGAAGAAGGTTAAGTTGGGGTATACAAATATGGGCGTTTGTGAGTGCTTACGGTCCAGGTACGAGATAGTGAGGAGAGGAAGTATTTTGAGATTAGTCAGAGTGAGTGTATTGATAATTTTTGAGATCATAAATATAAAATGGTGGAACTGCGAGACCTAAACACGCGATTTGGACAAGTAATGGTGGAGAATATGGTAGTGGAGTAAAGTATTCCAGGTAGAAATGGTAATGGAGAAAACTGGCATGGGTTGTGCATAAAGCAGAAGCTGGTGGTGGGAACAGGCTTGTTCATGAAGTGCGATATCCTTTAGTGCACATGGGTAAAGATTCTCCGGGGTGCAGCGGTGGATAGAACACTGACGGACTTAGTGTTCATTTCAAAGAGAGGTGCGGAGGCTATTGGAGGTGCAGGTGCTGAGAAGGGAGGGTGGAGGGATGTCGTGTCATCTACTGGTTGAGTGGAGTGGAGCAGAGGTAGAAGGTGAGTTACCTGAAAGTGGCAAGCTGAGCTGAAGAGTTTCAGCAGGCGTATAATGCGGAATTTAACACTGTGATAGGGCAAGGCTTGGGGGAATGTTGAGAAAGAATAGGAGACGTTCAGAGATGCATTGTTGAGATCTACGAAGGTGTCTTGTGATTAGCGCCGTACGGGCAGGTGTAGAAGACGCAGAAGAGCAAAGCTTCTGAGAAATGGTTGCTGCCAAGGTTGAAAGTGTCCTTTGAAAACTGTAGATGGAGGATAAAAGAGGGGAAGCGTGTGGCGAAGATAACAAAGAGGCACGCTGATGATAAGTGGGGTAGGCGGTTGTGCGAAAATTTTAAGAACAAAAGATGCTCTGGAAAGAGGTGAAGAGGGTTGATGTACGAGAAGGTGGGCAGAGAATTTTGATATGGACATTACTAAAGAAGAGGTGTGGGGGGTGGTTGAGGTGATGAATGCAGTGGATGGATGGTGCGAAGCAGGCTGTGGGGCGGCGACATTAGTGTGGAAGTAGCGAGAGAGCATGTAATTGATAGGCGTGAGAGGAGAATGGTTGTGAATGGATGAGTTCTGACGCAGCCCTGATGCGTCTCGTTGAGAAATGGGCTGAATGTGGGGGGAAAAGAGCCTGATAATTATGACGCTGCAAGGGAAAAACAGCAACTGATGGGCCCTGCCGCTGACACTCCCTCCTGACCAGAAGAGTGGGTTGTGAGGCTCTGGCCAGACCTTATTGTGCTAAAGAGCTAAGGTTTTGATGTGTGTGTGTAAGGCCTAGAGGTAGACCGAAGTTTGGGTGGATGGATGGTGTGAAGTAGGTGTTAGGAAGTAGAGACTTGACTGAGGAAGTAGCGAGAAACCGTGCAATGAATAGGCACAAGTGAAGAATGATTGAGAATGGATGATTTTTGGCGCTGCCCTGATGTGCTTCCCAACCTTGTCATCTCGTTGAGAAACGGGATGGTCATGGGTGGTGGGGTCCGGTTATCATACCGCAGCAGGGGTAGACCAGTCACACTGTCAGGTCCTTCTGCTGACACTGACCTCGGACCGCACTCATTACCCAGAGTGTGTGTTGCGGAGTGTTCCGGCCGGCCTCTTGAGCGTTAAAGAGCTGAATTGTCTGAGTATACGAGATGAGTGTATGGTGCGCATGTCGTTGGCCACCCCTCTTCTGGAATATTCAGCCTTGCGCCTGTATATGCATATAACTTCGGTCTACCTCTAGGCCTGCGACCACTCGCCTCCGCATTCATCACCCTTTTCACCAATCTCCCTTCATCCATCCTTTCCATGTGCCCGAACCATCTCAGTACACGCAAATCCACTCTGTTCTCCAACTTTTTCACCATCCCTGTTCTGATTCGAACCATAATTCAAGACACTTGCTAAATATACATCATAAACCAATTTCCTTTTGCTACTGTACATGGTCATATAGATTATTTTATTGAAAAAAAAATTAAGTAACAATTACGTTGCTACTTACACACTAATTACATTTACAAAAATTTACATTTCAATTTTCAAGTGCTAAATTTTCACTAATCATAATTATTAAAGGAAAGATGCAAGGTGGGCGTATTCCGTTTACCAATTAGTAGCTACCTAACTACACATGAGTTAATAGCGCACCAGGGTCTCTACCTAACTACACACGAGTTGATAGTGCACCAGGGCCTCTACCTAACTACACACGAGTTGATAGTGCACCAGGGTCTCTACCTAACTACACACGAGTTGATAGTGCACCAGGGCCTCTACCTAACTACACACGAGTTGATAGCGCACCAGGGTCTCTACCTAACTACACACGAGTTGATAGTGCACCAGGGTCTCTACCTAACTACACACGAGTTGATAGCGCACCAGGGCCTCTACCTAACTACACACGATTTGATAGCGCACCAGGGTCTCTACCTAACTACACACGAGTTGATAGCGCACCAGGGTCTCTACCTAACTACACACGAGTTGATAGCGCACCAGGGCCTCTACCTAACTACACACGAGTTGATAGCGCACCAGGGCCTCTACCTAACTACACACGAGTTGATAGCGCACCAGGGCCTCTACCTAACTACACACGAGTTGATAGCGCACCAGGGCCTCTACCTAACTACACACGAGTTGATAGCGCACCAGGGTATTTCGTATTTACTCTGCTTAAATTGCTTCATTCTAAATTTGGTCAGCTACGCCCCAATTTTAGTAGGAACTCAATTGAATGGCCGATGTAGTCAACATCCTGTCGAAATTTCAAAAATATGTGGACAAATAGAGACTGCGTGGTTTTCAACTAGCTGCAGTTACTGGAATTCAATGAGACTAGGCTAACATGACGCCCAAGAATCGAAAACAAATACTACAATCAAACATATTGTATATAACATATTTAAAACGGGCAGTGAACACTAATTAATGATAGTCAGATTAACGGTCAATACTGTAGCTGCTTATTCAACCAACAAGTGGTTGGTTAAATATTTGTAGTTATTCAGTCATGTGACGATTGGGTTGAAATCGGCTAGTGACGGTAGAGTTGTTGTCAAATAAGAAACGTCAGGAGAATGTTTCAGTACAGTGACGCTTGAGTTGGAGTCAGTGAAGTGCCGCTCGTGGTACATTATATCTAGCTACGTATTACAATTTCCCAAGAATTTCCACAACATAGGGGCTAGATAATTGGTACGGAACAGGAGCTAAATAATACTATAAGCTATAGTAAAAGGTACCACCTAAACAAAAAGTTCGAAAAGGCAGCGTGCTTAGCCACGTTTATTATGAGCTATTGTAAACGGTACCAGTAAACAAAATGCTTGTAGATGCCGCATGTTTAGCTACGTTTCATAACTTTAGCCATTTACCAAATTCATATCCAGACTGTTTGATGACAAAAACTGAATTTGGAGACATTTACCTTAATCAAGCCGTTATATATCATGATGGTAACAGAACATGCGCATGGGCAGAATGGGCTCTTTACATGATAGGTTCTGCGACAGAGCGGGTTCCAGGACAGAATGGGTTCTAGGACAGAATGGGTTCTAGGAAAGAACTAGTTCTTGGACAGAACATGTTCTATGACAGTAGGATTTTCCACAGAGCAGGAGATTTGATAGAACAGGTTCTTTGACAGAACAGGTTCTTTGACAGAACAGGTTCTTTGACAGAAAAGGTTTTTTCAACAGTACAAGTTACTCAACAGAACAGATTACTAAACAGAACATGTTCTTAGTGTGAGACGATAGGTACAGATTGGGCTCATTACCAGCAACCTTGCTTCCAAAGCACTATTAAACTAGCCATCACCGCCTAGTCAACAACAGTTTATGGTACTAGCTAATGGTGATCTCAAACAGGTCAATATCTTCATATTTTGAATTAAAACAGTGATACTCTTTATGTGTAATGACTGGAGGTCAACAAAGGCATTCCCGTGAACATATCATCTTTTGTTGAAATACTTATTTTCAAGGAGTATTCTCTTCAAATTGATGGGGAATTCAAATCAATAATGCACACAGACAGATTGGTGAACTGCTACTGGGTACGGAATGGCAACTATTATTAATTTGAGCAAAAAAAAAGACAGCCACACCATACTAGCTTAGTTCTTTGTCCAGCTAGTGGGAAAACAATTCAGAAAAAAATAGCTAATTTGTTTGCCCTTGGTGGTACAGACACCTGCTCCCATTGTTGTCGATAGCAGTGAAATACTAAAATTCACCAAACTACTACTCATTTCAAGACATCAAACATATAATCAAGCCTGGATTATATTACACAATATAAAAAAAATACCGAAGATACTGAGAGAAGCATATAGTTAGCAATAGCAATACAGGTTACACACCTGATGCCTCACATAAATGCAATGCCATACAATGAAGTCTATACAAAGTGCGTTTAAAGACACGAAGTCTGCCCAACTTTGCATACCTGAGGGAGAAGACGAATCAAGAAACAATGCTGAGGCAGTAGTGATATTACACAGTAGCAATAGTGTTCCGGCGATCATAAACAGCAGGCATTGTCCCATTCGATGGGTGCATGCGGGCAGCCAACAAACATGACCTGAGGAACGAACAAAGAGTGGTGGACTATTTTTAACAACATCCATGAATTGGTGTTGAAAAAAACATTACCTCCTAGATTATTACATTTGATGAACGAGCAAGGCAATTTTACAAGCTATCACGTTTTTTTTGACTTGCTTGGTGCCATGCAGGAAATATTGCTCGGGGTCAGGGAGCTTTGAACCAACAACGTTTAACTTTATGTGGAATTCTGTTACCAGTAGAGGTCAACACACTTTACATTCAACCACCGATGGCAGCTATCAAGTAGGTATATAAAAACAATAATATGCATGCGTTGAAGTGATTTGGCAGAAAAAATGCAGGATAACAACAATCAATAATGTTGATAACATCTCAAGTGGCTACTGAAGTGTAATTGAGGTTTTAGGTTCAATACGGTATTAGCTACCTCATCCATACACCCACTTTGTTACTTCTGTAAGTTACAGAAATGTATTGGAATGAATTTCTTGCATTATATATTAGTTATCTTTCTGCTATTTGATACTCTGCATTCACTCCTACTGTGGAGTTAAAAATTAAAGGGTGTTTTGGAAAGTCATTCCAGTATATTGTTTTCCCCACTCCGCACTGATTACGGTTAGAGATAGGTGAAATATATAATCCTGATATTGATCTAGATACAGCATTATAATCTCACTGATTATGGTAGCACTTATATCCTCTAGTGAAGGCCAATTGCGCATAGCCTACATTAATATAACCAGTTGCTTTCACCCTACTGTGCCTAAGCAATATATTTTGTACAGATACAAACACAAGTACGAATTAATCAGAACAGGAGAGTGGCCGACGGCAAGGCGCACTTCACATTCAAACAAACATAGCCCTTTGGCGCTTGATGTCCGGCCAGGACTCCACAACACACACATCGGGTCAGGGTAAGGTGCTAGACCAGTTTCAGCAGCAGGACCCGATTGTGTTAACAGGTTTACCACTGCTGCTGCACAGTATTTGAGCTCTAATCCACCCACGGCTATCTCCTTTCTCAACGAGACGCCAAAGGCGGGAAAGCACATCAGGGCAGCATCAAAATGAATCCATTCACAACCCTTCTCGCCCATCTATTGCACGCGCCACCTAACGCCTGCTTCATTCCATCCACACACTCAAACTTCGGTCTACCCCAAGGCCTACGTCTACTCACCTCCGCTTCCATCACTCTTTTCATTCAACTCCCACCATCCATCCTCATCATGTGCCCCAACTATCTCAGAAAACGTGAATCTACTGTCCTCTAACTTCCTCATTATCATCATTCTAATCAATTTTGAACAATATATTAATCAACTAAAACAGTTTGACGATGGTTATATTGATCCCTCCACATCGCTCTTAGCAAGCTTTATTATGGCTAATTGAGGGAGCTATTAACAACAAATAATTCGTCATCGTCAGATTTGATTTGAATGGTTTCATACAGTAACTCAAATTTGGTCTAATTGACTATGAAAAGTGAAAAACTACGAAACATGACGCGACCAAATCCCCGTAAAAGATATTTGGGTGATTAGATATGAATGAAATAATTCTTATTCAGTTTTTAATGATAAAAGGAACCTATGGAACAAATCTTAAAAAGTAGCTGGGTTATCATAAGTAGCCACCAGGTTAGGCTCCCTCTACTTTAAATCTGCTCCGTAATTGGAGCGCCTTCCAGTCATACCAGCTTAGACTAGGGAATGTCCCTTCCGCTCTCGGTTTGCGATGCTGGGTCGACCGATACGGTCGAACACGTCATGATGTCGTGCCCAACCGTCGCACTCGGCAAACTCGACCATAATATCACGTCAGAACGTTATCTGTGGAAGCGCCCGAGAGACGGATCATCTTCCTCAGGGACGAAGGTTTAATATAAATACCTGCACCTGCTGGAACACTCCCAACATGCACATGTCGGTGGGTACCCAAAATTCGGGCTGTGCGTCAGATTTGTCTCATCCACCGCAGGGAAAATTGGGCTGATTTGATTGATTTGAGCCTCATTTCCACCAGAGCCTCAGCGTGAGTCATAATAGGCTCCCCCGTAGGGCTCGATGATCATTGATTCCAGTAGGCTCGCACGCCTAGGTGTGCGAGGAAAAAACAAAACAACGCTTTTAACGTTAGAAAGGAAGTGAAAATTTTAACAATGTCAGACGCACGCTGGTGCGCAAAAGAAAAAACGCTAACTCGAAACGGACCTCCGCTTCCAATCCTTTTGAATTTAAAGAGTCTATGTACGCACCCTAGTGCGTACGTGTCGCATCGTCAAGATTAGTACAAGGTCAGTGGCTACACGGGCAAATTCAGCTCCAACAGCAACGCAACACAATATTTATAGCTACGCGGTTTAGTTGTATAAATACAATTTATTCATTTAGGTAGGATAAAGACTCAGATGAACCGAAACGAATCCTGGCCTCCAACCCCTCAGAACCTCATGTATATGTCCATACGCCAGTGCGCACAGATAGTATCGTCGAAATTGGTACAAGGTTCACGGCTAATCGGACTAAGCCAGCTCCGACAGCAACGCAACACAATGTTTCCAGCTACGCGGTCTATTTGATTTCAAGTACAATT
>SDVV010045995.1:0-10015 GCA_016164225.1 Gammarus roeselii
CTGATGTGGGGTGGAGTAACAGTGCCTGATGTGGGGTGGAGTAACAGTGCCTGATGTGGGGTGGAGTAACAGTGCCTGATGTGGGGTGGAGTAACAGTACCTGATGTGGGGTGGAGTAACAGAGCCTGAAGTGGGGTGGAGTAACAGCGCCTGATGTGGGGTGGAGAAACAGTGCCTGATGTGGGGTGGAGTAACAGTGCCTGATGTGGGGTGGAGTAACAGTGCCTAATGTGGGGGGGAGTAACAGTGCCCGAAGTGGGGTGGAGTAACAGGGCCTGCTGTGGGGTGGAGAAACAGTGTCTGATGTGGGGTGGAGTAACAGTGCCTGGTGTGGGGTGGAGTAACAGTCACCGCAATGTCGGCGAGGCTCTATATCAGTGTGTTGTGTTCGACCTGGTGCCGATTGAGTAGCGCAGTACTCGCATTGTTCCGCTGTGTAAGGGTAAAGAAGATATAAATGAATACAGCACCTCATGAGGAGATATTAGTTTCTTGTGTGCTGTGGTACGTTTACGGGAGAGTGTTTACCTAGAAACAGTATGGACACTGTCTGTTCGATCGATACATGGATGGAGTAGTCATGTGGTGATCGCGAGTGCATTGCGTCGAGGATTGGGATTGCTTGTAGCAAATCGGAGGAGTTGACCGATGAGTCTGTTGCTGAATGTGGATGATTTGAAATGGGGGCAGATTCGGAGAAGTTGTATAGGTTGGTGACGGAGTTTGGTAGAGTGTGTAAAAATAGGAAGCATCGAGTGTGTGGGTAAAAGTAAAATAAATGAGATGTTTGAGGAAACATGAAGCGAGCAAAATCAGTTTACGACTAAATTGAGAGTTATTGAAAGAATTTCAGTGTTTTAGGTAGCTGAGCTCTCATGTGGAGTGGAATCGACAGGTGGAAGCCGAGGTGAAAACTAGTATGTGGGAATGGTGTAAAGTGTTAGGTGCACTAGAATGTGTATTGAGACGGGGAAAGAGACAACGGAAAAGAAAAGGTTGAATGATTCGGGAAGAAATATTTGAGAAGGATGTCCAGACCTTGCTCGAATTAGAACAGGATGGACGTGAAATTGGTGGATATTTATAGTTTTGGCGTGGATGGATGATAGGATTTTGGTAAAAAGCGTGATGAAAGCAGAGGTAAGTATGTGTAAGCTAGTGGATGTCCTAAGGTCAGCTGGATGGATGACGTTAAGCAGGCTCTAGGAAGGAGAGATATCAGTGTGAAAGGAGCAAGAGAGCGTGCACTGGAGACGTGTGAGTGTAGAATTATTGTGAATGGATAGCTTTTGACGCGGCCCTGATGCGCTTTCTCGCCCTAGGCATCTCATTGAGAAACGAGATGGACGTCGACGGAGAAGGACCTGGGAATTCTGTCGCAGTAGGAGTAAACCAGTGCTAGCTGTCGGGCCCTGATGCTGACAGATCTCGAACCTCACTCCTGACCCGAAGTGTGTATTGCGGGGTCCTGGTTGGACCTTTAGTTCTAAAAGACAAAGTTTCGGTATGTATGTGACTGCATGTATGAAGTGTGAAGTGTATCTTGCCGTCGGCTACCACTCTTCTGGGGGATTTGCCGTGTGTTTGTATCTGTATTACAGAGAGTTTGTATTGCAGGAATGTACACTATCTTGAGAACTCTATTGTCAAGGAAAGTAAACACATTTAATACAAAACTTTGTATTTAACTTGTATGACTCATCTAACTACCTGACTGCACAGTATTACTAACAGAAGAAACCTTATCGTGAGCTAAGGCCAGGAGAAGAAACTAAATAAACAAAGCATAGACGATGAAAGCGGTCTTTTCAATTATTACTCTCCAAACTGGTTTAAAGTAACAATATATCGCGAAACACAACCTTGAATCTTGTTGGTGCGCTCAACAACATTCGAGCCGCGAGAAATTATTTGAAAACGAATTAACAAACATTAGTTTTGTTTACAAAGTTCAGATCCTGTCTCACAGCTCATACAGTTTTGCTTTATGAAAAGAATTAGCAAACATTCGTTTGGTTTACAAAGTTCAGATCTTGTCTCACAGCTTTACTTTATTTCAGACTCAGAAGTGAGCGTAATAATATTACCACCCATGAAATATTTCAATCCAATTACCACCGATTGTAATTTCGTTGAATTGTTGCTAGAATAATACTAAGGCGTTCTTTACTCCAAACGTCTAGAGAAACATTAACTAAGAAACGAACTAAAGCTCCGTTTGAAGTCCATTTGATTGTCAGGAGGTTTAGTTTAGTTAAGGACGCTACCTACATTTCCATAACGAGTGATTATTGTATAACAGTCTAATTGATAGGTAGCAACGAAGAATAGCTGCGCAAGGCCGGCGAAATGTTAGCTAGGGTGTTTGAGAAACACATTTGCTGATGGCCGATGGGAATCGTTTAATAAAAGTTGTATTATAAAAGTGAGAAGAAGAGAACAGTAAAGTTGTGACTCCATTCCACAGTGGAGAAGTTACATGAACTTTGGGAGTCAATGTATGGGGCGAAAGGACATCGAGAGACAGTCTGTTCGGTAAGGGGCCAAGCAAAACGGCTCGTAACAAACACTGGTTTAATGAACAGGAGACAGTCTGAAACGCAGGGAAGAGAAACACAACAACTCACATGAATACGACTCTGAATAGCATGACAACATCTAACAGGAGAAGAAGAGAGAGAGAGCATTGACGAGCAAGACAAGTTCGGTAGGGCTACAGATGTACACAGATAAAAAATGGAAGAGACGGGATGGAGTGGCATGAACACGAATGATCGCCGCCACATACATACATGAGAGAATCAACAACAAGAGCACGAAGAGCGCTTCAGAAGCAGCCATTTGTCGATGTTGAGGTGCTGGCTACTCGATCATTCCTTAGGTAAAAGAGTGACAGGGATTCCGATCATTCCCTAACCTCACGATCCAGCTCTATCTAACTTGACGGGTTAACTTCCTGGGCTGAAGGATTAGCACAACTTCAGAGTTTCAAAGGAACGATGTAAGGTTAGGTTAGTGCATAATATGACGTCACATGTGACGACATAACAAATGAATGTGGGATATCAGGAAGAAGGTAAACCGATGATACATAATCAAATGCTCCCATTCACTAATATACTAATAAGGCAAGGACTGCATCTTTGGACTCAGCATCAGCCGACATTGACTAGAGTCTCATCATCTCGAGACTCAAATGCTGTGGATAATATAAACTCCTTTATACAAACAATTAACAAATGTTTCGTTGAATTAAGAGAATAACAAAGAGTGCGACAAACTTCAACACGAGATGAAACTTAACGTTTTCGATACATTAATAGCAATGACTTGGATAAACATTTTAGGCCTAATATTGAAACATCTATCGTGATGGATGAGAAAGCCAATGAGTTCATCAATCGATTCAATTGGACGAAGTCTGCTTTGAATGACATGTTTTAACAACGAGATCTCGCAGTGGACTAGACGATATAAGTCCACTACTTAGAAGCTAACTTTATAATTTTGTAGCTTATCATCTCCATAACATGAAGCTTGGAGGAAACAAAATAGTAGTTGTGCGAGGTCTTCTGGCATATATTCTTCAGATTGCTTATTAATATTAATCTGTAGGGCATAACATGGCTGTTGCTAAAGAATATTCGTGAGAGCTTCAAATAAATAATAACGTTTAGAATGCAGAATGAGTATTGAGCTCATGAAAGGAAAGAAAGGCTAGAGCGCCGTCAATCTTTGACACCATCGAAACTGCGAGTTCTGCAGAGTCTAAGGGATATTATTTTAGTTAGGGAGTCGAAGACATAGTATCAACCTGGTACATCGGATGGATATATACAACACATCATTATTGATTCAAGGTAGTCGACAGGGTAAACTAACCAATTCAGTGCACCACTGCTCTTAATAACCCTTCGTCTCGAGGGGGCAAATAGGTGCAGAGTACCCCTCGTTAGCCGCCACCTGAGCTCGATAGTTCCTCCTCATACTGTTTCCTGAAGCAGTCGCCCACCGGGAAGAAGTCCCAGCTGCGTTGTTGGTACAGTGTCCACACGAACGTCTCCTGGCCGGTGTACTCTGTTTCGTCCTTGTTGATCAAGTGCATCAAGAAGAACCTGCGGCAGAAGGGTTAGGTAACCCATGAGATGCATTACGTGGTCATGCTTAATTCTCTCATACTCCAGGGAACGTGATTTCGTCCTTTCGCTGTTGAATAAACCTGAACATGTTTTCTGCTCCAATTGGCGCGAAATATATCCTTCTATACGCAATTTATTTATCTCGAATTATATAAAAAGTCTATTCACAATACGGGCATAGTTTACAAACAATAAAGTAATTTTACGATGATTGATCATAAACTTATTGTGAACCGCTCAGTATTGTCCAAGCTTCTTCATTTAGTACCACAGATACGCACTTCCACAGAGGAAGGCTGTTCCACAGTCACAAACACAAAACAAAAACTCTTGCTATTCCTCATCAGAGATGGTTAGCTCAGCTGACAAATGAGAGTTCGCTATCAATGCCCTAATGATTGAGAAACCTGTTTTTGCAAAAACATGTTTTGCATAAACAAATGGGCAATTGGTATTGGGACCATGATAACATATCTCTGTATTACGACCATATATAATTTTATTGCGGAACCATCGTCACAATGGCATTGGTTGAACTAGTTTTCTGCAATAAAATATTTCTGAAATTGATCTTCTTAAGATCGGAACCTCTGGGAGTGTATATTTTGGTATCATGGAGAACGATGGCGGCTGGGCTGACTGAGTTCTAATATTGTCGTCAGAATAAGATGAGCTGCACCTCAACAACGACACATTGGTTGTGTGACATGGCAGACTGAAGGCACACTGCCAGCACGAGCTGCAAACAGGTATGCGCTCATCTCTGCGCCCTAATGCCTTTTCATGCCTTAGTTGTTGTATGTGATCCACGTTAAACGTGTTACATGAAACAAAACTTAACCAAAAATAGCCCCTTTCCTGACTAAACTACGACGGATATCGGCCAGGAAACAGTCTGTCTGCAAGATATGCTAAGCTTAGGTCTTAACTAGCTATAGGATAATGATGAAGACTAAAATGATGGCATCCTTGTTCAATGACAACTACACAGAACTCGAACCTATACACCATACCATCAGGCTATGAGTGCCGTAATCATATCTGTGACAGCCATCGAATATAGTGGCCAGAACCATTGAAATTGTAATGACCTAGTTGAACAAATGAAACGATCTGCGTGCAGGCGCTCTAGCCCCTGCACTCAGGAGCAGCCCCTTCTGCACACACTCAACACAAAGAGGACACCGCAGCCCCTGCACTCAGGAGCGGCCCCTTCTGCACACACTCAACACAAAGAGGACACCGCAGTCCCTGCACTCAGGAGCAGCCCCTTCTGCACACACTCAACACAAAGAGGACACCGCAGTCCCTGCACTCAGGAGCGGCCCCTTCTGCACACGCTCAACACAAAGAGGACACCGCAGCCCCTGCACTCAGGAGCAGCCCCTTCTGCACACACTCAACACAAAGAGGACACCGCAGTCCCTGCACTCAGGAGCGGCCCCTTCTGCACACGCTCAACACAAAGAGGACACCGCAGCCCCTGCACTCAGGAGCAGCCCCTTCTGCACACACTCAACACAAAGAGGACACCGCAGCCCCTGCACTCAGGAGCGGCCCTTTCTGCACACACTCAACACAAATAGGACACAGCAGTCCCTGCACTCAGGAGAAGCCCCTTCTACACACACTCAACACAAAGAGGACACCGCAGTCCCTGCACTCAGGAGCGGCCCCTTCTGCACACGCTCAACACAAAGAGGACACCGCAGTCCCTGCACTCAGGAGAAGCCCCTTCTACACACACTCAACACAAAGAGGACACCGCAGTCCCTGCACTCAGGAGCGGCCCCTTCTGCACACGCTCAACACAAAGAGGACACCGCAGCCCCTGCACTCAGGAGCAGCCCCTTCTGCACACACTCAACACAAAGAGGACACCGTACTCACATGTAGTTGGCGAGGTTGTGTTCCTTCTCGACGTGTAAGTCGAAGCCGTGTGGCACCGAGTCGAAGTAGTCGCTCGGCATGCCACAGATGAAGCAGTTGCTCTCCATGTTCTCCTTCACACTCTCCAGCTGATCACGAAGCTCACCAAAGGCGTCGATGATCAAACCTTGGGACCGAAAATACTCACATCAAAATAAAGAAATGAACAGAAAAGTTAAGGGATTAAACCAAGATGTGATGCGCTTACTTTATTTAGATAGTTGTTTAGTAGCTCAATCGCTCGAGTCAAAGTCTTTCCAACGACAGAAAAAAGAAAACGTGAGACAAAAGAGTCGATATGCTCTATAGAGGATTCATTTCAGCCTTACCCTGAATAATGGCCAGAAGGATGACGATGATGAAGAAGAAAAAGGAAATGTCGAAGAGTATCCTGTAGACTTCGTACTCGTCACCGTCGGGAGACTCGATCTCGTCACCGATGCCACCACCGGCGCGCACACCCTTGTACAGGTGGAACACGAAGCACTGCGGCGTGGGAAGGAGCGTTACTAACTTCCCAAGATGCAGAAAATAAAATTGCAATTTTGGCCAGCTAGAATGAGTAACATATGATATTGGTCATTAGAAAAATCTAATTCGGAATCCCTGGAAATAAATCTGACATGTTTACAAAAGTTCTAACTCATCACTGCCGATGTTGCTATTGCCAATTACATTGTGGGCAGGGAATTACTCCATTTTATTGAAACTTCAAGGAATTGGGAAAATATTTAGTTACACGCTATTGTTGTAACATGTACAGCACATTTCATTTATGAGGTTATAATTAAATAAGGCATGAAAAATTAATAATTGTTACACCCGAAGCCCCCGTAAACAGTGCTCAGGCATGCCTCGTCAGCGATATTATAAGCTTTCAACCAATATGGGTCACAACTAAACACATGACCTCACATGTGTGATACGAGTCACAGCTACTCATTCTGGTGTCTTTGCCAGTGAGTGTGAACCACCTTCCGTCCAGGAGACTACTCGATGTGTTGCAGTCACTCATCTTCGTGGCTAAGGTAACTCTGGTGTATTTGCCAGTGAGTGTGACCAACCTACCGTCAAAGAGACTCTACTCGATGTGATAAAGTCGCGCATCTTCGTGGCTTAGGTCAACTAAAACATGGATCGCTTGAATTACGGTTTCAATCACGGGCAGCGGTGGCAATAGGACTTCAACAAACATACAAGCGAACAAAGGTGGATATTTTCACAAAGGTAATCAGTGAATTAGCGAGGGAATTTTCGACTAATCAGGAAGCCTTAACTGTGTAATCGGACACACAAATACTGAAGTTGCGCATTGGCGCAAAACCTCATCCCTTGTCATCGACTTTTCGGGCATCGAATAGTTGAGAGTTGCGAGGCTGGTCGAGGTCAAGTGCAAACATCTCGCATTTATCATTCGCATTCAACGATGTGTTGTCTATCAATATATTTGGTAAGGATTTTGACGATGTGCCTGACTAACCAGCCTTGCGAAGGGAGCCTGGAGAACAACTTACCGTGAGCATGTCATGGCACTTCTTGTCCACTTCATCATCCTCTTCAGACACGTAGAACTTCCTGAAGAAGTTGAAGGCGATGACCGTGTAGCAGTAGACGATGATAGTGAGCAGCATCATGGTTAGCATCAGCTAAGAGCAAAAGGATGGTAAGTAGGAGCGAATAATCACTAACCATCAGCTAAGAGCAAAAGGATGGTCAGTAGGAGCGAATAATCAATCAGTCAGAGAGGTGATCAATACCAACTCTTATACAATACCCACGACGGCTTACATGGTACCTTTCTAAAACAAGTTTTATGGATCAAATGATCGTAGTTCAATTACTCCTGCAGCAGTATCCCTGTTGCAGTAGCAAATCCCAGGGCCTGTTGAAGTATCAAATAATGCAGTTGCCGGTGTTGCAGAATTCATAATGGAACATCTCTCGTGCAACGCCCCTGTTGCAGTATCCCTCATGCAGAGTGCCTGTCGCAGTATTCTTCGTGCAGTGCCCCTGCCGCAGCATCCCGCGTGCACTTTCCTGTCGCAGTATCCCTCGTCCAAACATCCCTCGTGTAATGTTCCTGTGGCAAAATTCCTCATGTAATGTCCGTGTTGCAACATCCCAAGTGTATTGCTCCTGCTGCAGTATTCCTAGTCTAATGTCCCTGTTGCAGTATTCCTTGTCTAATGTCCCTGTTGCAGTATTCCTTGTCTAATGTCCCTGTTGCAGTATTCCGCGTTTAATATCCCTGTTGCAGTATTCCTCGTGTAATGTCCCTGCTGCAGTATTCCTCGTCTAATGTCCCTGTTGAAGTATTCCTCGTGTAATGTCCCTGCTGCAGTTCCCCTCGTCTGATGTCCCTGTTGAAGTATTCCTCGTATAATGTTCTGATGCAGTATTCCTCGTCTAATGTCCCTGTTGCAGTATTTCTCGTCTAACGTCCCTGTTGCAGTGTTTCTCGTCTAATGTCCCTGTTGCAGTATTCTTCGTCTTATGTCCCTGCTGCAGTACTCCTCGTCTTATGTCCCTGTTGCAGTATTCGTCGTCTAATGTCCCTGTTGCAGTATTCCTCGTCTAATGTCCATGTTGCAGTGTTTCTCGTCTAATGTCCCTGTTGCAGTATTCCTCGCCTAATGTCCTCGTTGCAGTATTCCTCGTATAATGTCCCTGTTGCAGTGTTTCTCGTCTAATGTCTCTGTTGCAGTATTCCTCGCCTAATGTCCCCGTTGCAGTATTCCTCGTACAATGTCCCTGTTGCAAAATCCCTGTTGTGGAATTCATGATGCAGTATTCGCAGTTGCAGTCTCCGTGTTCCAGTGTCCCTGTTGTCCTTTGTATAGTATCGCGGTCGCCCATGTCGGATGCAGTCTCCCTGATGTACTGTCACTGATGTACTATCTCAATTGCAGTATCATCGTTGTAGTATCCCTGTTGCAGTATTCATGATGCACTGTCTTTGTTGTAGTATCTGTGTTGCTGTATTTCCTGTTGCAGTACCACTGCTAGTGTCCATTAGAGGGTATCTTTGTTGCTGTGTTTCCTGCTGCATTGTCCCTACTCCAGTATCTCTACTGCACTGTCACTGATGCAGTTTCAGTTGCAGTGTCCTCTATGTTAGAATGCTTGCTCTCTACACACGACCCAGCTAAGAATTAAGGTTGGATTGTGGTTAGCCGTCCGTTTGGCTATCCAGATTTCATCCCCAAACTTTCAACTGGGTAGTTGTTACAAGCTGTTCTCTCCACCCGAGTAACAGAGGCCGCTTCGTACCCTTTGTCTCTCTTCCCCGAGTAACAGATTCCTCGTCGTGCCCTTTGTCTCTCCATCCCGAGTAACAAAGGCCACATCGTGCCCTTTGTCTCTCCATCCCGAGTAACAAAGGCCACATCATGCCCTTTGTCTCTCCATCCCGAGTAACAAAGGCCACATCGTGCCCTTTGTCTCTCCATCCCGAGTAACAAAGGCCACATCGTGCCCTTTGTCTCTTCATTCCGCGTAACAGAGGCCAAATCGTGCCCTTTGTCTCTCCATCCCGAGTAACAAAGGCAACATCGTGCCTTTTGTCTCTCCATTCTGCTTAACAGAGGCCACATCGTAATATTTGTCGCTCCCTCCCGCGTAATAGAGGCCACATCGTGCCCTTTGTCTCTCCATCCCACGTAACAGAAGCCACAGTATTCCACATCGTGCCCTTTGTCTCTCTTCCCCGAGTAACAGAGGCCGCGTCATGACCTTTGTATCTCTTCCACGAGTAACAGAGGCCACACCGTGCCCTTTGTCTCTCTTGCCCGAGTAACAGAGGCCGCGTCGTGTCCTTTGTCTCTCCATCCCGAGTAACAGAGGCCACAACGTGCCCTTTGTCTCTCTTGCCCGAGTAACAAAGGCCACATCATGCCCTTTGTCTCTCCATCCCGAGTAACAGAGGCCACATCGTGCCTTTTTCTCTC
>SDVV010045996.1:0-10015 GCA_016164225.1 Gammarus roeselii
AGAAATCTGCGGCCTGTTTCTTGCATAAGGTTTATGTCTTTGTTGGAGTAGTCCGTAAGAAGTCATCTGATTACGGGAAAACTAATCCATGTTTCGACGATAAGTCGTGTTTTTTTGTTGTGCATCTTGATGAAGCCGGATCGTCATTAGAAATCTGCGGCCTGTTTCTTGCATAAGGTTTATGTCTTTGTTGGAGTAGTCCGTAAGAAGTCATCTGATTACGGGAAAACTAATCCATGTTTCGACGATAAGTCGTGTTTTTTTGTTGTGCATCTTGATGAAGCCGGATCGTCATTAGAAATCTGCGGCCTGTTTCTTGCATAAGGTTTATGTCTTTGTTGGAGTAGTCCGTAAGAAGTCATCTGATTACGGGAAAACTAATCCATGTTTCGACGATAAGTCGTGTTTTTTTGTTGTGCATCTTGATGAAGCCGGATCGTCATTAGAAATCTGCGGCCTGTTTCTTGCATAAGGTTTATGTCTTTGTTGGAGTAGTCCGTAAGAAGTCATCTGATTACGGGAAAACTAATCCATGTTTCGACGATAAGTCGTGTTTTTTTGTTGTGCATCTTGATGGAGCCGGATTTTAAACTTCCCAGCTTGTGTAAACCTCTGCTTGATTATTTTTTATGTTGAACTCACCTGAGGGCTTAGTTCTTTATATTATCCAGTAATGAATTTCAACCTCTTACCGGTCATTATCTGAAGATGTCATTCGAAAGTACCAATACTTCAAGAAGTTGCTCGATTTCGTCATGTAGTTGTATGATGGCTACGCTTAACTGAGGAAAAATCCCATGAAAGAGATCCCTCCTTAGGGCAATTCGAATGGAACCAAAAGCTCCAAAAGCAATCTGAATTAAAGCCGAAGGTATTTCTTGTCTGCTCTCGATGCTTTCTTCAGTTCCTGCCAAGCTCTCCACAACTTCGCGCGAATAAAGAAACTTTGAGCCAACTTGCGACGATGACAGAAATTGCTACTAAAATTGGAACGCTTTGTTCAGCCCCAGTCAGAGGGTTGGTTGGAAAGATTCAACTGAAACAAGGATGACAGGGAGGGCCGGATAATGATTGTTGAAAACATTCAGGGTTTGCAGAGGGAGAAAGGAAGCCCAATGCAATTTGAAGCTATTCGATTTAGATCTCCCGTTAACGGGTTACACCATTGATATTGTTAGGAAGTGAAGGAATATCGCTCTTAGAATGAGAAGCAATGTCACTGCAACGAAGAGAAGGTATATCACTGCTACGAAGAGAAGGTATATCACTGCTACGAAGAGAAGGTATATCATTGCTACGAAGAGAAGGTATTTTGCACATAGTATGATTAGAATCATTGAAACATAATCAGATGGACGTGATTGAGATACATATATTATAATACATAAAAATCAACGAATGTCTCTACGATTGATGACGGGCATTTCATCTCCTTTAGTCTATGAAATATGTTGGTTGGGGAACTCCTGTTGTGTGCTGCGCTATAATGAATTATTTCCTCATGAACAAATTATTTTACAACAAAACTCGTTGTTCAATTATTAACTGTCAAACTAACGTGTGAGTCTTAGAACCTTGCATTCCTGGAATAATTATAATTCACAATCTCCAGTCCTGTTTTTTTTCAACGTGTTTTTCAAACATCTTGAATGTCTAAATGTCTGAAAAGACGAGATAGATGAGCAATAATATGAAGTTCAGCTATAAGAGGTGAACAGGGATGGCTGCTTTCAGAAATGGTAAAAATTGCTACAGAGAATCGATACGGACACTGAACGGGCAGATGAATATTAGAGTTGTTTGCTGAAGGAAATGCCATGATATATCTTCATTATCGCTTACAAATGAATATTTTGTATTAGTCATGGATATTATCAACGTTTCAACCATGCGTAAATCACGACGATGTTCAAAAATATTCCCTGTACACCTGAGTCAATGTGAGTTATTGGACTGGAAAATTTTCAACACACATCCGGACTAAAATATTGTAGTGATATTGACAGCAAATATTGTAGTGATATTGACAGCATTGTAGGGATATTGACAGCAAACAGCACTTGTATGCTGGGAGTCATACTATGAATAGGGCTTATTAGGGTTTACTTTGATGATCTTATTGCCCAATAGTCGTGGTTCCGGTATGCCAGGACCAATATAATTTTCTTTGTCACCCGACAATGCCGGATTCATTAGAATCTCTGCCATTCAGCCATGCCGGACAAATTTATGTCTCTTTCACTCAATCATTCCGAACACATTCAACTCTGATATTCAGCCACACCAACAACTTCCTGTCCCTGTCAATCACCCATGTCAGAACCATTCTTCTGTATCTACTCCATCATTCCCGTGAGGACCTGTTATTGTCTCTGTCACTCAGGTATGCCAAAGATCAACAAGTCATGTTAAGACCCATCTTCTGTATCTGCCAACATTTTGGTGAGGACCTCTTCTTGTTTCTGTCACTCAGCTATGCCCTGATATCTATCTGCGTCTTCAATGTCAGAACAGTTCCTCTGCCAGTCACTTAGCCAGGCCTGGCCCTCTCCTGTCTGTGCGCCTCTGATCAAAGGAGCCCTGATTGGAGTATCTGTTCCATCTTAACGAGGAGCAATCACGATCTGAAGATGATAAGGACAAACGCTACACTTATATTTTCTCTCGAATATCACTCACTTTCAATCAATAAGGATTAATATTGGATGTTTAGTGTCTTTTTAACTTTCAGTGGGCGAGACGAGAATCAATAGGATCATTTGACTTGTGATCTTCTACAGTAGAAATTTAAGTTGTTCAAGACTAGAATATTCCTCGTGAATATGTTCTTCTCATAGGTGGACTGGCATTACTTTTAAAATACCGGCGGTCCCAGTCGCGGCAGGCGAGAAAATAGGGTCGTCGATAGCGGCACCACTTTTGGAAATACCGCTGGTATATGCTGAAGGTACGTACTTTCATTTTATTTAAACATGCACGTTATTTTTTTGATTATTCTGCTTGTGCAACAATCATTAAATTTAAATTTAGGATGCCAGGAATTTCACGAAAGCACACTAGTAAAGCCAGTACCTGACACCTCACGTGTTTCCACTGTTGCATTCAAACGAAAAAATTGTGGAATCAACAATTGAAGTGCAAACATTTTTCAATCCTGTTCAAATCGTATTAATATATTGTTTGTCTCATTTGAACTCTACCACAGTAATTTGGATATTTTTTGTGCCGCATACTTTGCTGTCAGTAAATCGATGAATAGTAAAGTGTGTAAAGTTAAATGATTCAATCCCCTTTTTTGAATGGTCAAATTGCATCAGATTTTATTGATAAACGTGCACGATAAATACAATTAAGAAACTTTTGAACCGAAAATTAGTTAAATTTAACTTATTTTTGCTGCTCTAATTTGGGTGTAACTTTGATTAGGCTAGTCTCAATTATTTCAAGATAATTTTGAAAAGAACATGTCTTAGCAATACAGAACGGTAAATTATTACGCATATGCGAACATCTGGTTTACCCTCTCCTCAATAAATGTAACGCGATTGCACGAATATAAGTTCGTACTTCCATGCCCGCCGAAGATAGAAAGACAGATGATTGCAAGGTCTCATTTGAAAAGATTTTCTTCTACTGAAATGCATCTACTAAAGGTTGGAATGGTCAGATAGCCTTGTTCCACTGAAAAATAATCATGCTGCCCGGGGTTCTAAAATTATACGAAACCGTCCAACCTCAGGCTTTGCTCATTCATTGAATGTCATATCCTACATGAAACATCCCCGTTACTTCCGGCAGCCGAATGGGATTTAATTCGGCTGCCGGAAGGTCGTCGACCATGCAGACATATGGCTTCATCGTCATCCAGAAAAAGGACTATTTTTTTGGGTCAGAGTCAATGGTCGTAGTATTTTTTTGGCCTCACAAGGTGCCACAAGGTGGGACGAGCTACTAAAAGATTGCAAGCTTTCTAGCGAATATCTCGTACCTTCGCTGGATTGAAACTAAATATCTCAGTGAAGATAATTGCATACCGCGTAGCATTTGTATCTGCACCAGCAAACTGTAAACAAATAGTGACTTCAACATTGCCATCAGAAAATAAGGAGATTCCATCAACAATATACGGGTTGATGCATTATAATTTCATGTGGAAGGCTTTGAATGGAAATTCACGTTTCACCAAATACCGGTTTGCCAAAATATCGCGGTAGGTGGCTTAAATTTTACCGGAGGAAACAACTTACGGTACCATTATTATTGGAATATGGGCGGGAGTACTTAAACACTTAATTATGATATAACCATTCACAATAATAATGCAGGATTGGTTGAGACCGGAAAAGTGTAAGGCCAAGACTAACTCGATCATATCTATCACGACATTATAACGGTTCTCACTGAACACAGTTAATAACCAGAATTATGCATATTAGCTACCTTGGGCAAGGTAGCTACCTCGAGCAGGTAGCTAATATGCCTTGTCCGCTAACCCGAGTTGGCTGGACATGTCCTCTCAATGACTTAATACCTTTCATTGGCAGACAACGCGTCCAAGCTGATGGACGTTTCCGTGACTTTATGTTAACTCATGCAACTAAGTCAAGTTTAGTTAATTGCGTCTTCTAATGTAACGGAATATAATAAAAGCCTACGGCAATGGTCGAATTAAGTAAACATGAGTCATGACAGGTACTGACCTTGACATGTATAGTGTCGTTAGTGGTATCGCTACTTAAAACTACCACTGGTGGTACCACCTTTGTCAGTACCGCGTCGCTGCCCTCCATGGTTATTCGACAGTTGGAAATGACACAAATGTCTGTGTCATGACTCAAATTTGCGTATGAAGTGCAACGCGCCGAAGCGTAAACTATGGTGTGAATGGAATAACATATACCGTACTATTTGAACCGTTGACCTAATCAATAGTCAACAACCATACTAGTAAATAATGTACTTTAGAGTACGGCAATTATGTAATGTGCCGTACAGGAACGATTTGCTCCTATATCTCATGCTCACAGGAAGCTACCATGACCGTCTACATTCAGGATACGCGAAACTGTTCCTCATAACGATAATTTATGTAGTACAACTTCTGCACTTAAATGTGGCTGAAAATTGTTGATCAGGTGGAACATATGAATTAGCTTACGCATTGAATGCAATCAGTGTTGAGCCGAGAGACGTTGTTTTGTGGCACCAACGGAATCACTTACTGATCTGCATTGAGGGAGTGCCGAGAGTCTCCTTCGGAATTATTTCAGTGTAGGAGAGTTATTTTTTACCTCACCGCTCTTAAACGAGTCGTCATGAAACTAGAACCTTGTTTTGGTTCTTAAATGGTGCCGTAGTGACTGCCTCCACAAACCTGATTTCATTCTGGTTGGAGTGGTTAATGCATTTATAGAGGCGGTGCAGCATTTTGTGACAGCTTAAGTAGTGGTTTGTCCCCTCCTCTCCACAGGACTGCCTTCCCTCGCCTCGTAATGGCTCTCTCCCCCACAGACGTCCAGACCAATTTATACTGTAATTATTAAAGCAAAAAAGCCTTGCCCTCTCCACTAAAAGGTCGGTCTTAATCAGAGCGAGAGATAAGGCTCTTCTTTCCCCGCCCGCATGCGCGATGAACCGCCAATTAGCACGATCTGTAGCTCCTCCATTTGTTCATGGAAATAATTCTGCAGTGTTCGCTCATAGATCTCTTCTGCCCAGGATTCGAATGGACACGGAGTCGGAAACGGGTAATTGCAACGGTTTGGGCCCAGCACCTCAATCTCGTCTTTCTGTCGGCATCCTTCTGGTACCTTTTAGTCTAAGTCGAGCCGGTCCTAACCAGAGTCCTACTCGCCCATGTGCAGGACCGCGAGTCCACTGTAATTTGGTTCGTGTGTTTAATGGCGAGGAGGAACGGGTGGAGGACGTAATAGACGAGTGGCATCTTATTGAGTACACATGCACGGTGGCCTGTCCTGCAATTACAGAGGAAGCCCACGAAACTGAGAAAACGGGTAAATTGGATCGGAATACCAAAGGCAAGGAAAGACAACAACTAGCACAATGAGCTCAAATAAGTTTTCTTGTAAACACAATTTTTTTTTATTTAAGACAGAAAATCGTATACGTACGTGAATGATGATAATGTTTTATCTAACTTTCTAAATGTTTCGCTCAATACCTAAAAATGTAGCTATACACATCTATTCATAGGAGTCCAAACCAACGAACTTCAATGACAGACTCTATTTAAAACAGTTGTTTACACACCAGTAGCTGATGTCTAGTCCCTACTGAATAAATTTACAATAGTACCAGGGTTGTTATCTATGATTTTTTTATGTATATTTGACTCATAAATTATGTACTGGGAATCGAGGAGTCAATACAGAACACTCATTGACCTGGACCCACAAATTCTTAAATTGCATATCAATACAAGATTTCATGCGAGCAACGCTCCATTTATGCATGGGCTGGGTTTGAACTGTACATCAGAAGGGGGCTAAAGCACACGACAATCGATCTAGCTAGACATTCATAATGCGAATTTATGGTAGCCAGGAGCATGGGGTGGTCCATCACTGACTCCGTAACGCCCTTACATTGCACTGTTTAGAATGGGAGGTGACATCCTCGTGTATAACCTCAAGCTAAGGTATCGACACCTCGGTCGATGCAAAGGATATAAATCAACCGTGATGTGGGTATTTTACTCCCAACACCCCGTTATAAACAATGAATTAGACCCAAGATTCCTCAATTTGTGACCTACCTGTCTCCCACTTTATCATCGTTGCTTACGATTATCTTCCAAACTTTTATCACAGTATGCCCGTGAACCCGTAATGAATCTTCAAGTATTTTAATATGCAGAACGAAGCTATTGTGAGCACAGTGCATTTACGGTTACGCTGTTTAGCAAAGTGGAATGGTGCTAAACAAAATGATGTTAAGCTACACAATAAAATACTATTGTGACAAACATTTCTTAAAAAAAAATAGGATTGCAGAACAATTCTCCGGTGATCTCATATATTCGAACTCACACGCACGTCACCCGTTGATTTTGCACATTATCTAATTTTCACAAGAAACTTAGTCACAGATAAAAAATGGGAATCTTTGTTAATAAAATCAAAGTAATCTATTGCGAACGCGTACATATTTGAGAGGCTTCATTTGACTAGGGTTTCGTTGGTAGCTTCATTTCCAGTTGCGATCGTTTGAAATGGTCTCTAACTCGGCACACGATAACCGCAAGCATGGCAAGGCCCGAGCATGCATGCTAGGCATGCGTTCCCCGTATAATTCTCAACGCCCTGATTTATTACCCCAACAAAATAGCTACCGCGCGTGAACGTAACGCAACACGAGCCTCTCTCCAACCCATCCGCGTTGGGCCGACGTCTCTGCATGGATGCGGATGCTCCCGCAGCCAGAGCAAACTCAGGGGGAGACGAGGAGAGACATCTCCAACCCAACCGGATATTGCACGGATTTGGACGAGCAACAACAAGAGCAGGTGCTATTCTTGGAGTATATCTGGCAAATTTTGAAAGTGTTTCTGAGAGGCTGGAAAGTTTCGCCATTGGGCTGATGCTAGGTCGGGGCGCAGATCTCAGACTCACATCGCGCATATCTTATATCGTACGATGCGCTGCTGGCGTATTGACGTATAATTTTGAAGAGTCGAGGGGCAAAAGAGGTGCACTAACTCAAGGGAAGAACCGGCGTAAAAAGCAGGCAAGTGACGCTGCGTAGTTGTTTCAAGATGATACCGGAAATTGTGTTTCAGCTCCTAGATAGGAAGGGCCTTCACGAAAATATCTTAGCCACGGCTTGGTTATGTTCCGCCTATGCATAATCGTGTTTGCATAATAGGTTCTATTTATATATGCTTTGTGGTGGAGAATATTAATAGTTCCCATTGCAGTTAACAAGAATTTTATGTATTGTGAACAATCACACATCAATAATATAATTGGAAACTTATAAATAATTATTTCCTAACAATCAATCGACAATTTGAGTGCAGTAAACAAAATTGATGCAACATAAATAAAAATAAATTCAATAACATAGAACATGACAACTTTTCAGTTTTGTTGTTGCATACTGAAATCATTTACGACATTGAAACTAACGCGATTGCTGCTATAGATTGTTTCCTTTGTTTAGACCACATCATAAAATGCACATCGAGTTATTCTACTCGCCACAACTTTGTGGATAAAAATGATACCCTATCAATATGTGCATATACCTACAGAATTCATGAATTCAATAATTCATCAATTAAATAAAAGCATTTATATGAGCAGAGTACAGCTCGATGGGGAAATAATTGACAGACAGTAGAGCATTCACGTCAGAAACTCCAACACCGCTCGACTACTTACCATTCATCTAATATGGCCCTCAACAACGCAAGCCAATGAAGATCAGCAAGATGTATCCATCCTGTCTTATACAACAAACAACAGGTGAATCGCAATGTCTTGCTCCAAAACAGCACAATCAAAGGTCATTTGGCCCGCACCAGGGTCCAGAACTCCGGGCAGTATCATCCCGGTATCAATGTTTGAATCGCCTTCCATAATACAAACTACAACCTTCGATTGCTATGCTCTGAACCGGCACTAGCTCTTCACTGACGGCTATTTCACCCCCCCGCTGTCTTGGATACACGGGGTAGAATATTTCATACGATGTTGCCAGGAATAATGGAGGGCAGAGATGGAACCTGAATCATGTACACTACCTGTATTTGCTACCTGTATTCGCTACCTGTATTCGCTACCTGTATTCGCTGACCTAAGTCCCGTGCTGAGGGGAAATGATCGAATCTAATATAATTGGTTCTGGAACAGTACCATGTTATCTTTATGCATTTTTTATGGGAAGTGAAAGGAACAGCTTCCTCTACAAAGCACAAATTTGTGACGATTTAGCGATTCAGAACACACAACGTCAATACGGAAACCAATGTAATGCAGTCCATTGATTTGCAGGAAAAGAATATTGTTCACTATACCACTTTTTGCGAACCTAATCATAGGTATTGATGTGGTTTTTATAGACTATTTAGATAAATACTCGATCACATCGATGGCACAACGCGTTCTGTTGGTTTAAAATTGCACGGTTTGAATACTCGCCACATTTTCCGTTATTTGAGTGAAGTTAAATAGTGTGAGACATTTTCAAGTTAGCTTACATCGTACTCTGCACATCATTAAAAAATATTGCTACATAATGAGACAAATTTTATGAAGGAAAATATAAATTTGTAAGCATACACAGGAGCAGACCAAAAATGATTATGTGTTGATGTCGGTTTTGCAGGACCGATTCGATTTCTAACAACCGAACTCGTGTTTTCTGTTAAGTTCTCAAATTTAATGAAATAATTTTGCTGTTGAAGTATCAGAAACAAATAGATAAATTGAACTGGTAAAATTTCAAAGTAGACATTATACCTTTGACATTCACTAAGATTGAATAAGGAACGCTTTCGTAGACGACGGTCCCTGCACTCTTCTAAGCCGAAATCCATCTCAACGACTCACTCCCCAGTTTTCCATAACCTCTGCGCTGACTACTTTGGTCTTGAAAGACACTTTCAATTTATTATTTTCTCCACCACTTGATGCAAAACTCATTCCCAGTTATTTTCTAACTTCAACACTGACTTTTCTGGTCGAGATCGACGATTTCAATTTCTTCATTTCTCAATCACTGACTGCACCAGTCACTCCCAGTCTTCTCTAACTCCCGTGCACCAGTCACTCCCAGTCTTCTCTAACTCCAGTGCACCAGTCACTCCCAGTCTTCTCTAACTCCAGTGCACCAGTCACTCCCAGTCTTCTCTAACTCCAGTGCACCAGTCACTCCCAGTCTTCTCTAACTCCAGTGCACCAGTCACTCCCAGTCTTCTCTAACTCCAGCGCACCAGTCACTCCCAGTCTTCTCTAACTCCAGTGCACCAGTCACTCCCAGTCTTCTCTAACTC
>SDVV010045998.1:0-10014 GCA_016164225.1 Gammarus roeselii
TCATTGCCATAGACCGACAGCTAATTATTGCCAGATATCACTAGAAACCTGCTAAAGGAGATCAAATTTACTACTGAAATACTCGTTCTGCATAAATAATACGAAATAAATCATCTATCATTACATAAATTGTGTTTATTTCACCTTCTTATGTAAAAATACCGGAAATCTCAAAAATCCATAATAATTTTTCCAGTACTGTATACATATATTTCACTTTGCCTGTAACAAGTCCAGTAATATCGACCAGTTTCGAGTAATGTTAGGCCATCGCTCGTTTGTGGACTTCCGAGTTCAAAACGTTTATGTAAGCTTACTCCATACGACAGTAAGTGTTACGAGTGTCAAAGCGTTAGCAAAATTTATGTATGGTTTTACTGTTGGGATATGATTTTTTTTGTAATGATGGATGTGCTGCTAATAACATTTTCCTCTATTATAACAAAAACTGAATAAATCCACTCCAACATATTTACAACAGATCTGCGTTGTAAGGTCCGCAGTTAACAAGATCTAGGATATAAACATGTCTAAGGTACATAATTAGTGAAATATATATCAATATACGACAACATAGATCAATATCGATGAATGCAAATAGAATTACCATACACTGCCAAATACATTATTACCTAGGTAACCTAACCTAACAGTCATCCTAACCAATAGTTATGTAGTTTCATTTAAATTTGATGCGTATGTATGATATTGATATGTATGAATCTCTCCATTGAGGTGTATATTTACCATATCAAAACCAGATTGAATACATTTCTCTAATTTAATCCAGCAAATATCCTCTTACAGATGTTAGAGTCCAGAATTTTTATCGATATCCTTGTTATATGTTTGGATGAGACTCATCAGGTAGGTTCCACATGAACAAATTCACTTCATTTGTTGCTAAGTTTTTCAATTTGGATTAGTTATACACGATATTAGGTTCAAAGATCTAGTCACCCCAACCATCTTAACCAATAATTATATATTTTCATTCAGCTTTGATAGATATGTATGGTATGCAGTTATTGATATATACACATGAACCCTCCACATGGATGTATTTTACGTAGTTTTTTTTTCCAATATCAAACACCATGGACACACATGAACACTTTTGTACGCATTTACAGGGTCGTTACCGTCACTATAAAATTAGCTAAATAATATTCTCTACTCTAACATAAGCGACAACGATTAACTATTTTATACGGTGTATCCTACCGCACATAGATGATGAACCCTACTCCAATATCCAATATATACTAACATAACAGCCATACTAAAAATATCTGACATTTAACACAGAGTTCATGAGAAAAATGTTATTTTTTACTGCGATACCTGTTTGAATCTATAACAAAATTCCTAAACCTAACTGATGCTATGCCTCTAGCAGGACAAAATCTCAGCAATCTACCACTGATATATAACAAAATTTAGAGGTAACACCCAGTCATGATACGATGCCACAGACGTACCATGCATCTGTTCAGTCCATCATCTGTGAACAACATCAAGCATAGTCACATCCTGGACATAACCAAGAATCTATAAACAGCTACAGTTGTCATGAATGAGTCTCAAAGAGTGTGACCATAAGAAGCAAGGCTTCTGTTCACTAACAATTTAAGTAAGCCACTACAACAATGAGCAGCTTGTCGCATAACCTCACTAACAAACCCATGGAACTTAAGATCGACATCGATAAGAACATAAAAAATCAAATTGAACATAGATGAACTTCAAAATGACAACCAATGAGCGTAAATCATCTCTACACCAGGACCCATCCATCCAGTAAATCGTCTTCTAAAACGTTAAACTACACATTTGCTAGGGATCAATTACGAAAATTCCACAAAGATGCAGTACGGACTCACACCTCTTAAACATGCATTCCTATGATTATCATGGAAAAAATAAAGTACATCAACAATATATACATAAAAAGCTAAAAAATATGAGCTACTCTGCTCTAATTCACATTAAAAAGTGTAATACACTAGGGTATTCATCCTAATAAATCGGTCTATTTACACAAACAGGCATAAACAGAACGAGCTTTTGCGTAGGGGACTCGCTAACTCCTCCTAAATATTGAAGAATGGTCGTACAATAAAATATACAATACCCTAACAGCAAGACCAAGTTTGTAACAAATCGTCTGTTCTATACCAATGTGTACAAAAATATCAATAAAACACAAAAAATATGCAACATGTGACTAATTAAACATGAAATAATGGTATAAATTGCAGATACAAACGTAATATGTTCCGATATTGTATAAGTAACCAGCAGAATGCATTGATGATGGGAATTCAACAGAGAACATACAAAACTGAATGAAATATACTGAAACGCTCGAGTTATAATAAAGCAAGAAGATCAGTTCTCTACCATACCCAAAACATACATTAAAAACCATGATGTCAGAGAAAAAAAATAGCATGTAACCAACCAAACAACTAACGTGAATAAGATACCAAGATGACTGATTTACATAACCGAAACATATAGTAAATGATGTGGAATACTTCTACACGAACACGCTATAGCCTATAGTATATGCAATCGTACTCCAACTCAGTCCAAAACAAGGTTAAATTAAATCTTCTTGACCTAAAGTAACTACGGCTTAATCGTAACAGATTGTCATATATACATTTAAAAATACCAAAATGATGCAACAACGTACCTATTATGCTTGAAATATTGTGCTTCATGGAAGATGCAAACCTAAAATGTCCTATAAATGCCTATAACTGTATGAGATAACTATTCAAATTCCAAAAAAAACAATACAAATTCAATATAAATCAAACCGATCATTACTAAGTAAACATAAACTAATATTTACACCTACAATAAATCCATTTCGTTCAGGTACTCTCGCTATTGGAACACCGCGTCAATGGAACAATGATATAACTGTTCCAAAAATGGATAATGCAATATGGGGTAGATAGATTCTCGTAACAAAGATACAGCATCCTAAGAAAGAAATATACATTAACCCGTGAACAACCTCACTAATAATCCATACTATTCCTATAGATATTTTATAAATATGAAATAAATAGATGGGAAACACAGAACTTTGCCTGCAATCCTCCCTTCAGGCTGGTACAAACAGGGTCGATTGCATACTGAGGCTGCAAATTGAGTTATAAGACATGCCTACCACACTAATCCTATCAAAGAATGTATAGTGATAAATGAACAAAACATACAAAAATACCCCCCCCCCTCCCGCTACGACCCCAGCAATCAAGCATCGAATGAGTCAATGATACTCTTAAGTGGTTCTTCTCTAGGAATGATTCTGTCATCCGTAAATTTTGTATCAATTTTCCTTCATCGGATATCTCACAGCATAGAAAAAACGTATGGAGGAGATACTGCAGAAGTAAGTAAAGCTTAGCGCAAGGGTACTGATTTAAACAATCGGATAAAAATTGCCATAAACTAATTGATTCTATGCCACATGTAAAATTGATCAACAGCGAGCAACGTAGAAAATGATATCGAGGTTGAAAAATTCATCATGAAGGTATCCGGAAAGTGAGGCTTTTTAACATAAAATAATACATATAAATTATTATCAATAAAAAATTCCTATAAATGTACGTTTATCAATACCCCAAAAAACATTCAGAGGAGACAGCATCGAACATACAATATGAAAGCAACGAAGTTTCAATATTCCCCCAAGCAGCGAAATGCTAATACCTTTATGTAAATATATAATCCGTTAAAATGTATAAGCTTTCCGTCTGACCGCTTCTTTCGCGTCAAACCAGTTCCGGTACCCTCCGCCCCCCGCCCCCAGTTTCTGCGCGAACCCATGTACGCCCGGTTGAGTCAGGTTGCATGCACTGCGCCCTACCCCTCCGCCCCGCCCAAAAGTAACTCTATTAGCGCCTATCTATAATCCTTCACTAATCCGCGTTTAGGTGCTATGTATACTACTCATAACGGTAGCTACATAGCTATATCCAATGGAGCGGTTTTCCCTTTATCAGGATACCTTTTTTCTTATGTATAGTTATAATAATGAAAGCGCATGTTGGTAGATAGAATTACTTTCAGAATTAAGCCGTGGCTACAATGTCTTTTGAGTCTCACATAAGACCAATATTTTCAAGTAATGGCAACAAAAGAATAGGAAGGGCATAAATAAGAAGGCAGGTAATTTGCCCCCATGAATTGATCAAATGAATGACTTGTTACAATGCAAGATCAAACAAATCGGCAGTGGGGAAATAAAAAATTAGCTAAAGATGGTGGTTTCCTCTGGAGGCCAGGACTGGAGGGCAATGAGCGTCAAGCTCCATTGTTCGGGCTCTGGCTTGAATTTGCTATACAAGAATGGCGCCTGCAGCCTTGATGATTGCTTCATTCGGGGCACGTTATGCGTTCTTGCTAGGATCCGTTTCTTTTTTATCTTGGTCCTATGAACCCCAATTGGTGGTGCTCCCTGGGTAGCCTAGCTGGGCCCCGGGGATATGCTGCCGAAAAAATCTTCCGTTAACACGAGTAAGATCTCCTTTCCAAGACCCTGTTGAGTTCACCCACTAAAGTCAGAGGCAACAATTTTTGCCTTTAATTGAATGGAGAGCTTGGGCTCAGTCTGGTACCCACATGTCTAGTTAAGTAGTCAGCAAATTTGTTATTAAAATCAAAGAATGGAGGAACTGGCTCTATGGTGGTAATGACGCACCATATTTTTGAATTGGCCGTTATGGAATTAAATTCTTAAATGGAATTCCAATTTGTCAATTATAACACTGCATTATGAAGTATGTGTGGAATTAGAAGCTTCAGCAGGGCTCACAAATTGAATTTATACTGCTGAAATTCTTTTCTAGCTGACACAAAATACAGTCAGGCTTGACTGCCACATGGCTTATGACATTATTTATCCAACAAAATGTGTATCAGTTAACAGAATATGTTTAGCTAAGCTTTAATCATATAACTAGGAAGTGGCATTGATAATCTAAGATGGCGTTCAAATATTTCTATTTGTGTACCTATATTACACTATATACGATAATCACCAAATCGGGCCACATCACATTCAGCCTGGTGCTGTACTCTGGACTGACCAGTCCACCAATTGGCAATGTATGGTGATTCATAAATAACCTATCGACATATTTACGTACATGTTTGTATACATATTATATGACCCCTAAATGCGCAAAAAGAAGCTGTTAATGAAACTTAATATAAACTGAAGAACTTTCCCTGTATTCTGGCAGGAAGTCACACTGAAATTATTTAGCGAATAAGTGTGTTTTGGTTCTCGGTGCCTTGCAGCAAGCTTACTCGATGTTGACGCTAGTGGGACAATTTAAACTTATTTTGTCTAAAACTTACATTTCTAGATATGTCGGCTCACATAATTCGGTCTTTTAGAATGAGCACAAATGAGCAAGATAGTGATTACCAGTCTATCTTAATACCAATTCTAGGGACACTTGTCCTCTACAATACCTTGTTATAAGATGAGTGTTAAAGCGTGCTGCATAATATCCTCTGGCGGGGCCACTCATAATTTTCATTGAGATTACTCCACCAAGTATTTTTTTCTCGTTTTATCGGACAATAGCATTTGATTCTATCATCTCCAGTCCCTGTCAATAATAGTTTAAGAGACCAAATATTCTTCTGTCGCTATTTAATTGTTTAGATTACCAAATGGTCTTCTCCATTCTTATACGTTAACTCTTTAACCATTGGTGAAAGTTGGACTGGCATATGGTAATCCATTCCCTGTGGCTTCAATAATAAATAGAAGCTATATGGGCACGTATCACATATGCAGCTGGAATTAGATTTTGTATGTCAATGAGAAAAAAATCGAGTTAAATCAAGCTCAATCATTATTTCGAACAAGCTATTTTGTATCAAACGTCAAGCAATGTCTTCAATCATGGCAGAGGTAATACTCGGCCTGGGAAGCTCATTCGTCATATGATTCAAAGAGACATTTGGTTTCAATAACCCTTGGTTATTGTACGTTAACAGTTTTGATCCACTTTTTACGGTCAGTTCTATGCGATCGTTGATTTTCTACTGTCTAGGGATGAGTTGCCAGGGGCTCTCCGAGGCAGCTTATCAACATCTGTTCCTGAACCCATTGGTACATTCCGGTTCGATAAATTACCTGCTGTCTTTTCTAGGTCCACATTCGTTATCAATGAGATCAGTTTAAATAAATTAACCTATATTTCAAATTAGTTTCTTTGTGGGTCCATTCAATATTTCCCTGTATACTGTGTATGTTAATAAATTTTTTACCTCACTTCTTTGCTCTCCTTCTTAATCCATCCCATCTTCTACGGGAACTTTCATCCCCTGCTGATCGTTTACATTTATATTTATTAAAAAATAAGCCTCAAGATATACTCGAAATGTTGCCCGAAGGAATTTTTCGTTGTATCCTGGAAAGGAGATTTTTATTCAATAAATTATAAAATTTTCATAAGTTTCATCGCATGTATAATACAACTTCTTGACACCTAAACGTTCGTCATCGTTTGAAGTCTTAAATTTGGCATGGAGTTTCTGCCAAAAAAGTTCGTACTCTTAAACTCATTATTGTTTCTAATGGCAGATTAATTCTCAATCGCAAAATTGATAAAACTTGACATTTCAATTAAATTATTTATTCATTTTTTTATGTGAATAAATGGATTTTTTTTTCTGAATGTATCAGGAATTCCAATGGAATCATAGAAATATATTTCAATGACAGTAATTGAAGCAAACCAAGATTAATCGCTTTGTTCAACAAGTTATTTGTGCAATGGTCAAAAGACAGACTACGGAAAAGTACAATAACTAGACATCGATGATACTTTCGACATAAACAATTAAACTCAATTTGTTCGAAGGTGTCCACAGTACGCCAACCATTTGTCATCCAATAGTTTCGTCACAATCAGTAGAACCGTCTCAGAGAATATTACCGGACACACGTCCGAACAGACAGACAAACAAACCCACAGATGTGACGACACTAGCACATTATAATATAGACTAGCAGCAATCCCGTGCTTAAATGCATGGTCACTATATACTAACAGTGAATAAATGCAGTAAGGTAATGAAGTATGCGGTAGTAAATCAAACACTATTTATACATGAAGGGTCTATACCGGTGCATGGATGTCAAAAACATAAATGAGAAGACAAAATTGCCTTGTCACAATGCCGCGTACTAATACTTTGCTCCAATGCCTTGCACCAATGCTTTGTCTCAATGCCCTGCCCCGACAGCCGGATTCAATGCCTTGCTCTATTGCCCTGTTCCGAAGCTTGTCCCAATATCATGCTCCAATGCCTTGCCCACTTCCCTGCCCTAATGCCCTGTCCCAATACCTTGGCCTAATGCCTTGTTCCGATCCCTGTCCCAATGGCCAATCAAATGGCCTGTCCTAATACTCTACCCTAATTCCTTGCCCACTGCTCTGCTCCAATGTCCTGCCTCAATGCCATTCCCTGCTCTAATGCCCTGCTCCAATGCCTGCTCAATGCTTTGTCCTAATGCCCTGCCTCAATGCCATGCCCTGCTTTAATAACATGCCCTAATGCCTTGCTCCAATGCACTGCCCCGATGACCTGTTTCAATACCAGTCCCACTGCTCTGCTCTAAAAGCCATGGCTTTGGAAAATTTGACCGTTTGTCTCAGTATTACCTGTCCAGTGATTCCCGACAGACAGTTACACAGTTATTCCAGGCATCCCCAATTATATGCACATATAGACAGACAGACACACAGACTCTAGCGTAACATAGTATAGATGCGCCGAACTAGTCAGCCAACTAGGCACGCTGCTGTCATCTAGTGTGATTGAAAATACTGAGGAAAACATCCCATTAAAACATTAACGATAAGTTCTGAGAAATCATTTGCTCTACCTTACTAATTCAGTGTCATTAACGTGTACCATGGTTCATTGCTCTGTATATTAAATATTGTACAGTAATATTGGTTTTGATGCGAGATTTAAATAAGTAAACTTTTGTCGTCTCTATCCTGTTATTTTACACTTACAGAAGTGCACAATATTGACGTTATCCAGATTTCAACTTTAGATTTTAGAGAGCTAGAAAAATACAGTGGAAAACAATTTATCTGTAATAACAAAGGTTTTTCTGAATGTCAGCTATTGTATTCATGCTAATTAAATTGCGTTCAGTTCCCATCCTCAATACAAACATATCTATATAATTGATCAATAAAGAGGCGTCTACGCTTCGCTCTGTTCAGTTTTGTAATAAATCTGAAATTGAACAGGTTTTACAGTGAAGTCAATCGAACACTTCAAGAAAAATATGCAAACAAAAGATCCACCAACAGCGGCAACATTGCGGAACAACAACTAGCAACATGGTAAATCGATTGCAATACAGTAGTATATGCAAGCCTTTACTGGAAATTACAGTTTTCGCACCAGGCTCTTTCACTTTACCGTTGTGCTTCATATTTCAAAATAAAAAACTCCACTTCAAAATAAAACTCTACTTGTGTATTTATCGTAAGCCAGCTCCGCAGCATGATTAATATTTCTACTAAAAAACTAAACCCGGTTAGAGTTCAAGCTCGCCACTGGATGTTTTATTAGAGGGCGAATCGTAGACGTCATAGATCTTGTCTCCACTGGCTGGTATCAAGAATGTAGCAAACACTTCTTCAGAAATCCAAAAAAAATCTCTACATTTGCTCGCCTTGTGTCCAATACACAGTGATAATAATTGAGATGACGCCTAATTATGAAAATCAACATATTCAATTTGCATTTCATGTATGAATAAATTTCGTTCATCAGTACATTCAGAAAAGTGATTTCCAGTGTTTAGATTGCGACCAGTTAGTCTTGCCAAGACAGTTGGAAACGTTGAATTGTCCTTGTTTCGGTGTTGTGTATGATTATTTTCGTGAATTTGACGTTTTTCTCTTCAACAAGAGCAGCTTACTCGATGGTGACAAACTCTGTGTGCTGAATGTGATATTTATGTCCTTATTACATTTCTGAACCAGAATTAACGTTACATTGTATAAAAGCACAAACTGATATACTGTAGTAGGAATAAAAGCTGCTCGTCGTTTTGATGACGTTGTTACTACGTCAAGGATCAGGAGTGATTCAGTAAATGACTTGTTGAGGTTTCCCGGGTTCTGATCTAGTTCGGTCTGAAGTTATAAAGAAATAAAACATCATGGATAACTCCGCCCTCATAGATAGTTCTCCGAATTTGTAAAATTAATAACAATTAACCCTAAATAATATTTCATTACTAAAAATTGGGATGTGTCATTTGGTCTGCTTTAATTGCAATGGGATAGTTTTAGATAACATGATTAATAAACGAAACGATCAAATGTAGAAGAAAAAATATAACTGTTATTGGTAATCATGGAGCCATCCGATACTTCACAAATTGGAGATAACTGCATGCACCATTCGAATGACTCTCCCATCCATTCGCAAGGTAATTTTTTTTATGTGGGTTATATAATTGGTTCTATTTAAATCAATCCTTCAACTGCATAACATTGTAGGAGTAATTCATGCCTATAAACACCAGAACAATTTATGATCAAGTTGTTGAATATTTTGAGAAACAGGACATTTTGAAGTGCTCTTGTATAGCGAGTCAGGTATAGAAGTAATTCTTGCACTTCCGGTGCTTTTTAGCCCAACGAAAGATGTTCTGTGCCATTTCATAAATTATGATTCATGAATAGTATGTGTTTTGGAATAAAGAAACAATTTCATTCCATGTATTTTTTATGAATGAAACTTTCCAGTTTTCATTTATTAAACAAAGAGAAAATATTGCCGGTGCACCAACCTCAACTTAATGTCATCCATTTTTCGAAAATAACTGTATATGTATTTGTAATAATTACCTATAAGATGATACAAATAATGGTTTCGCCATTTGGTTTTATTCATATAAGTATATAAATATGTATATATATATAAATATAA
>SDVV010045999.1:0-10014 GCA_016164225.1 Gammarus roeselii
GATGGATGGATGGTCTGAAGCAGGCGTTGGGAAGAAGAGACATGAATGTGGAGGTGGCGAGAGAGCGTGCAATGAACAGGCGTGAGTGGAGAATGGTTGTGAATGGTTGATTTTGACGCTGCTCTGATGTGCTTTCCCGCCCTTGGCATCCCGCTGTCGGGATGGTCGTGGGTGGGGAGGGCCCGGCCATTATGACGCGGCGGGGGTAAACCAGTGAAAACTGTGGGCCCTGCTGCTGACGACGGTTCCTCGGTACATTCGGGACCCAGAGTGTAAGTTGAGGGGCTACCGGCCGGACCCTTTAGCACTAAAGGGCTAAGTTGTGTGAATGTGAGCGTGTGAGGGTGTGAGGTGCGCCTTGCCGTCGGCCACCCCCCTTTCTGGGGGATGCGGCCTAGTGTCTGTATCTGTATCTGTAAAAGTTAAGTAACGAGATGTTCGAGAAATGTCAATGCGAGCAGAATTAGTTAATGAAGAAAGGTCAGTGTTTCAAATACAAGGGCGGTCACGTGGAGAAGACTGAACTGGTGGAAACTGAGGTGAAGTCGCGCGGGAAGGAAGGGTGTAAAGTGTTGTGTGCACCGAGAGTGTATTGAGTTCAGTTTAGAGTGAAGAGGCTCTTAGCGCGCTGGAGCCATCATCCTTCTGGCGCTGAATGTCAAACCAGCAAACAGTGCAGCATCAAGTTACAGATACAGATCGACACTAGGCCAAAATCCCCCAGCAAAGGTGTGGCCGACGGCAAGGTGCACCTCACACTCGCGCACCTTAGCTCTTTTGCGCTTAAGGGTCCGGCCGGGGACCCCGCAACACCCCCTCCGGGTCATGAGTGCGATTTGAGGTAAATGTCGGCAGCAGGGCCCGACAGCGTGACTGGTTTACCCCTGTCGCGTCATGATGACCGGGCACCTCCCCCACCCCACCTACGACCATCCCGTCTCTCAACGATATGCCTAGGGCGGGAAAGCACATTAGGGCAGCGTCAAAACTCATCCGTTCACTAACATTCTCCCCTGACGTCCATCCAGCGCACGCTCTCTTGCTGCCTCCACACTCACGTCTTGCCTTCCTAACGCCTGCTTCACACCATCCATTCACCCAAACATCAAGTTAGTCTCTGAATATCGGGTGCCACAGGAGGTAATGCCCGTGAACCTAACAAATGCCTAGGAGGGAGAGTGTAATGAGCTGTAGGACGTTGAAGCTGGAAGCAAAGAGAGGGTTGTATAAGGGGATAGTTGTCCCAGCTGTGCTCTACGGAGCTGAGACTTGAGGGATGGGAGCGAGAAGGTTGAATGTTTTCGAGATGAAATGTATGAGGAGTATGTCTGAAGGGGCGCTGAGAGATTGGATCACTAACGACGTTATTTGAATTAGAACGGAGATAGTGGAGAAGTTTGACGACAGAGTAGATTTACGTGCTCTGCAATGATCTGTGAGAAGTACCTTGCAAAGGGAAAGGATGTGTTCTGGGCCTTCATGAACTTGGAAAAGGCATACGACAGGACTCACAGGGAAGCGCTGTGGAGGGTGTTGCGTTTGTATGGAGTAGGTGGACATCTGTTGAAAACGGTGCAGAGTTTTTATGTTGGCAGCCGAGCATGTGTCAGAGTGGGAAGCGAGGTGAGTGATTGGTTCACAGTGAAAGTGGGAGTGAGACAAAGCTGTGTGATGTCTCCCTGGCTGTTCAACCTCTATATGGATGGAGTGGTCAGGGAGGTGAACGCGAGTGTGCCGGGTCGTGGCTTGGAGCTGTTGGAAGTGAATGGGCGGAGTTGGCAGTTGAGCCAGGTGCTATTTGCTGATGATACGGCCCTGGTTGCGGATTCGGAGGAGAAGCTATATAGGCTAGTGTCTAAGTTTGGTAGAGTGTGTGAGAGGATGAAGTTTCGAGTGAACGTGGGTAGAAGTAATGTAATGAGATGCTCGAGGACTGTCGATGAGAGCAAAATTAGTGTCCCCCTAAATGGAGAGCTCTTGGAGGAAGTTTAGTGTTTTAAATATCTGGGCTCCCATGTGGAGATAACAGAACTAGTGGAAACTGAAGTGAAGGCGCGAGTGAAGGAGGGGTGTAAAGTGTTGGGTGCACTAAAGAGTGTAATGAGCTGTAGGACGTTGGGGATGGAAGCAAAGAGAGGTGTATGAGGGTGTTGTTGTCTCAACTGTGCTCCACGGGGCTGAGAGCAGAGGAGAGAAGAACGTTGAATGTTTTCGAGATGAAATGTTTGAGGAGCATGGCTGGAGTAACGCTAAGCGACCGGATCACAAACGACGTGGTTCGAATCAGAACAGGGATGATGCAGTTCGAGGACAGAGAGGATTCGCGTGTTCTGAGATGGTTCGGGCACATGGAAAGGATGGACGAAGGGAGATTGGGGGAAAGGGTGATGATTGCACAGGCGAGTGGTCGCAGGCCTAGAGGTAGACCGAAGTTTGGGTGGATGGATGGTGTGAAGCATGCGTTGGGAAAGAGAGACATGAATGTGGAAGTAGCGAGAGAACGTGCAATGAACAGGCGTGAGTGGAGAATGGTTGATTTTGACGCTGCTGTGATGTGCTTTCCTGCTCTTGGCATCCCGTTGTCGGGATGGTCGTGGGTGGGGAAGGATGGGGGGGGGGGGCGGCCATTATGACGCGGCGGGGGTAAACCAGTGAAAACTGTCGGGCCCCGTTGCTGACAACGGCTCCTCGGACAGCACTCGTAATCCGGAGTGTACGTTGCGGGGTTACCGGTCGGACCCTTCAGCACAAAAGGGCTAAGTGGTGTGAGTGTGAGCGTATGAGGGTGTGAGGTGCGCCTTGCCGTCGGCCACCCCCCTTTCTGGGGAATGCGACCTAGTGTCTGTATATATGTTTTCTCATCAAGATTCATTCGAATAAGAAGCAGAAGCGCAATGCTTAACCATATTGTTCATACAACGTTACAGAGAATAGCTTTTTATCGAGAAAATCGAGATAATTCAAGTTATAGTTTTCAACTTCCTAGCAATGCTGCAGCTATTGAAGAAAAGTAAAACTTGCGTGACTTGGGTGTACAGATGCAGCATGATGCTTTATTCTACGAACAAGTGGCAAAAGTTGAGGCTAGTGGCAAAAGACAGGGTTCCTGGGCAATAACCACCTTTCTGTCAAGAGATAAAAGGACTACGTTGCCTCATTAGAAACAACTAACCCAACCAGTTATGGACTATCTCTCTCTCCTCTGAATCGTATATAAACGGATAGATCTGGAAATACGTGAATTGGATATGATTTTCAGCTCACTTCCATCGGAGCCTCAAAGCGAGTCATTCCACACGCTCCAGTAGGACACGTAGATCATCGATTCTGGTAGGTTCGAACAGTGATCTTGGTAAGGGTTAGGTCAAGCAAATTCTTCAATTGTGATATATAAGCCAGCTGGTGCGTACAGGAACGGTATGTATGCCTAGACATACCACCGTTTCCTCCTAATTAGGAGGGTAGCTAAGTTAGGCTGACACAGAGGGGGGAGTGCCTTATCTCCCCCACCATAAGACCGCCGTGTCCATGCCAGGGCTCGAACTCGCGACATGCAGCACCAGAGGCTGGCACTGCAGTCGGATACGCTAACCAATCAGCCACGGCGGAACGGGAAGAAACGAAAGAGATTTAAACGCAGCTGGTTTTACACAGCTCCTTATAGTCCAGTATGTTTCCGAAAGCGATTAGATTTTTCCGGTAGGTTAGGTTAGTGGGCAAGCGTTGTAGGCTGCACGGGGATTTAAGGAGGCTCGTCAAGCTGCTGCGAGTGAATTGCAATCCATCAGTGAAATGTTTCGCTCTGATTGCCACCTGTTCGCAACAAAGGCCTGGTGGCGTGTCCGCTCCCATGTCTACATCCATTAGGTGGTAGTGAGTTATCCACGTGTATCCCGCGAACAAGTGGTTGATGAACACTTGGTCTCTTCTGTCAGAAAACTTGGTCTTCCTTTCTCCAACCGAGGGATTGACTGAAACCATATTTTGTCTACTTCGTTGCCAGATGTAATTACACCGGGATGTTATACGCGAGTTGAAGACAGGAAACCAGTCTCGGTGATGTATGACGGTATATTGCCTTGATAGGTAGACGTCAGTTTAGCAAGGGAATGTGCAAGCTCGTTTTCTCTTATTCCCACGTGTCCAGAGATCCAGCCTAATTGAACCGCCTGACCCGTCTCGGACATTGCCAAGAGATCGTGCTGCATTTTACGTAAAGTAGGGTGTTCCTGGTGCAGAGTTTTGAGCGAAGTGAGAGCACTCAGACTATGAGAATACGACGTATTTGGGATGGCAAATTCGAGTGTGTACAGCCCTGCAGAGAACATAATTGCTTCTTCTGCAGGAGCAGCCGAACGTGAGGTCGCCATTTGAGTTTCAAGTTCCACACTAGATCCAGAAACTTCATGGATTCTTCGTATAGCTACTAGAAGCGAGTTGTTTAGCGTTAGGGCTTGTTGTAGGTGTAAGCCGGGGACGAGAGTAAAATACATGCTTGTAGCTTTAGAGGGGAAATATGAAACCATTTAAGGAAGCCCAACTCCCGACTTGGTTTAGACACTTCTTGAGTTCATGTGAAATTGTTAAAAGGCTAGGGTGTCGGTAGCTTATTAGTGAGTCAAACACGTATAATGATGAAAGCAGTCATCCTTCACGAGGGAGGATGTCGGCTAGCTGGTCGACCTTGGCCTTGAAGGTACGATTTTTCAGAAATTTGTGGACAAAACGTGGTAGTGGCATGAGGCCTCTCAGCCCAACATACACATTCTTGGAATCAGGATTCGAAACCCTTTCGAACGATATATGTGTATTGCCACTCATCACTCCGTTGAAAAAACAACGGCCCTGTGTAAAACAATATCTCCACGCTGGGGTTGGTAGATATGAATAGTCATGTAGCGAATATTCGGGTGTCATGGCCTAGGAAGCGGCTGTCTCTAAATGACCATATGCGTTTCTTGACTTAATGGTTGAATAAAATCATCAGCAATCGCTGCAAGATAAACAAAAAAAAATAACAAACCGGCAAACGTACTTGTATAGAGCCGAATGTGTTTATCTTGCTGCCGAACTGGTCCCTGTTGCGGGCAAAGTCGACGGCCTTCTCGATGGAGGAGCGCATAGCGCCGGACATGGCCGCAGCCACGCCGAACCGCCCGTTGTTCAGGATCTCCATGGCAATCTGAGGGAAACCAAAACACGGTCAAGAGACTGGTACCAACGTGAACAAGTAGAGGCTCTTTCTAATACTAACTATTGCTATGAGTTCATTGCGTTCTTAAATCAAGTGGCTTCATCAAGTATAAGCTAGAAAAGTTTATTTATCAAGACGATTGTTGAAAAATCCCAACATCAAATGTCTGAACGTTTCTCGACTACAATAGACTAGCGGTATCGGGGAGGATAGAGTGATTATGCTGAGGAATCGAGCACTTTTATCAAGCATTGCTAATAAACAAAAGTTGACCTACACGAAACCTTATTCCATAATCAATATCGATTCAATTCATCGTCCATCAATACGTAGCAACTGAAATAATGGAATTTATTATCCTGGCGAAAGAAAAACGAGAATAAATATCTGCGAAAACAAAATAATTGTGTTAAATATCCATCTATATCGAACCATTTGCCCAGACCCAACAGCGGGTGCATTACCTTGAAGCCTTCGCCCACTTCCCCCAGCACGTTCTCAGCAGGTATCTTGACGTTATCGAAGTAGACCTCAGCGGTGTTGGAGGCCTTAATGCCCATCTTCTTCTCAGGGGCGCCGTGAGTGAGGCCTCCAAAGGCGCGTTCCACGATGAAGCCGGTTATCTTGTCCTTGACTTGACCTGAGAGTGATCAACGAGTGTCTATAAGGTGAATATAGCAGTAATGATGCTCATGGATCAGAGCATTAGTCGCGAGGAGTATAAGCATGCTTACAATGGAATTATGTAGAACGATTGTTGATAGCTCAGTGCAGTTGTGGTCGTGTCTTAGTCCCAGCTCCTCCTGCGGTGGAGGAGCTGGGAGTCGGAGTATACACAGCTCATTAACCATCTACATCATTCGTTGAGTCAGCAATGGTTCATTCACCCCATGTTCGTAATATTATTAGGTAGCTAGGAGACGTTAAGTCAGATTAATTTTCGAAAACAATTGGGTTCCATGAATTGATGGACCTGAATCGGTCACGGCACCCGCAGGACTCTCATGCCTCAATAAAGAACTACAAAATACGGGGTACCAACAAGTACGATCACATGGAAATCTGGATGAATGGGAGTAGGTTGTTCTGAGCCCCGTGGGGCTTGACATAATCTTATTTTATGCGATCTGGAATATGTATAATGAAATAATTTTAAGCGACAGAGGAATATTAATATTACTCTTATTGCAGATCTTAGGCAAAACATGAATATGAACCGAAATATGTTATCATTGTTAATGCCGTAGAACTGAGGCACACAACAACAAAAACTGCTACCCAACATTTATCTAAAAAATACTAGTTATCATTATTATCCTAGAACTAGGTCACACAATGCTGGTGTTGTTGAGCAAAGACCAAGTCGATCTTAGTTGTGACAGCATCATTGGACAACCTCAGTCAATCCTGTGCCTTTATTTACCTGTTGTTTCGTCCTTGACCGGCACCTGAGCGAACACAGTGAAGACCTGCGCGAGACCACCGTTGCTGATCCAGATCTTGGAGCCATTGAGGGTGAAGTGAGAGCCGTCCTCGGAGCGAACCGCTCTGTAGTATCAAAGAGGAGATTAGATTAGAGTGACAGGGATTTCTAGCGAAATACATTGAGATTAGAGTATAGGGTTACTATAGCAGGAGTCGACCTCCGCGCCGAAACGTCCAATTGGTAACTAATGCTGCAACTAATCGTATTCAGTATTCGACTGGGAAGAAGAAGGAATAAAATGTGTTGAAATCATCATCAATATTTCATATTTTTGTTTAATCTTCACCATTTCTAGTTAGATTCCATAAGCTAAAGAGATTGGCTTAGTAGCTCACTAGGGTCATTTGAAGCCTTCTTGCAGCCCTCATGCAGAAAGACAACAAGAATGGAGAGAAGAGGAAGAGTCGTAGAAAGAGGTTGCATGAAGGAAACATTGCAGTACGTGAACTAATTAGCTACGTGCTCGGACACTTTGAGTGATGCCGCCTGAGGAAGAGGAATGACCCCTACCAAAGAAATGTAGCAAAATTCAAAGAATGAAGAAGGCACTTGGATGAAGTGGGTACGTGCGGAAGCTGGCGAGTGGTGAATGACTTGTAGTAAATCCGCCCGGGGAAGAAGAATGTCCCATACCTTAGCAATGTAACAAAATTCATGCAATTAAGAGCCCCTTACATGAAGTGGCTACGTATGGACGCAGGCGAGTGGTGAACGAAGCCAAACTTACAAATAGGCTACTAGTAATAAATAAGTCACCAACATGAAGTAACGAATGAAAATTGACGTTAGGAGAACGGAATTAAACCCAAAAGGAGGTCAGCTATATGAAGTAGCTACGAACTTGAACTCGACAATTTGTAGCAGCACAACTACTCCTACATAAGTAAGGAGTAGGACACAAACTTAATTCTCATATAAGAGTTGAACAAATCCAAATCTGATGGGAGAGTAGACTTGACTAATTATTGATGGGGTATAGACTTAGCTATAGCAGTTTCCTTCTGATTAGGGCTGACACTGAGAGGGGACGCATCCAATCTCCTGCCACAAGGACGCATGTCCTTGCCGACGCTCGAACTCGCGGTATGCAGCACCAGAGGCTGGCATTGCAGTCGGGAACACTAACCCTCACTCGGCCAGGGCGACCCAAATTCACCATTCTACTCCTGAAGTAGAGGCATTAACTGCGTAATGTTCTACTCATGTATGAGAGGATGTTTTACTTCTTACATTTGAAGAGTGTAATGAGAATCTATACTGTGTATGGCTTGGTTTTCAGTATGCTTTTGGTGGTCAGACTTCCTACCTGCTGCGGATGGAGGCAGCATCAGAGCCACTGGAAGGCTCAGTGAGAGCGTAGGCGGCAATGTGCTCTCCTGACGCTACCTTAGGCAGGTATTTTGCCTTCTGTTCGGGGGTGCCGCGGATCAGGATACCCTGCAACAGGAATTCGGTTGAGTGTGGATGTCTTAACATACTGCTGTTACCTGATTGTATGAAGTGCAACTTATATTGGCGGTCACAGCGGGAGACAAATGTCTGTTGTTGTAGACAAACAGCCGTTTTCAACTAGAGTGAAAATTGTCTGGTGGTAGGGAATCACTGAGGGGCGGAGGTACCTAGATTCACCGCCCACTAGAAAGTGACATGGGGTAGGCAGACACAGAGGAGGAGAGGTGTCTTGTTCCCAGGCATACTGTTATAGCTTAATAGATATACAGCCGTTTCCACCTCTAGTGAAAAGTAGCAGGTGGCAGGCAGTCAGAGAGTTAGCTACACTGGTACATAAACTTTGTAGCAATGAACAGAATGCTAGTTTTATTTCAAGAATTAACACCAAAACAGGCTACCCGAAAACAAGCTTTGCTCCAGTCTCGTCACATCTTAGGTTAACCTTGTCTTCAACAGTCACATCATCTGTACGAAATGTCTAGACGTTTAGGATTAATAATCAAAATGACTATTTACATCTTCATCGACCATAACTCAAGAGGGTTTTGTTCAGAGACTAACTGTGAGCCCACCTTGAAGCCAATGCTCTGGTGTGCGCCGAGTGTGACACCCACTCCGAGGTCGTTGGCACCCACGATCTCGACGAGACGGGCGTACTGCGAGTTGCTGCAGCCCAGCCCACCATACTCGGCCGGCACCTGCACCACAGAACAAGATAGATTAGATTCCATTTGTTTAGTGTCAAGGCTTTCTAGTGCACTGGAGTTATTAGGTTCCATTAGGATCAATAGGTTTAGAGTTTGTCCTGAACAGGAGAACCTCAGCATCCTCGAGCCATCCATCATTGCATAGAATGTTTAGGACTCGTCCCACAGTGAACACAGCGGGTGCATGGGCTGTAAGCTATAAAAACAAAGTTAATCAGATGTATCAAGTCTAATTTGTGGTCAAAACAATACTGTTTCGAGTGTCATAACCATTTAAAATTTATCAAATATTTACCAAGTTATAGAAACGTTAGCATATGTTGTCACATCAAATAAGATGTTTGCTAACATGAGTGGCAGAGAACATCAGGACTTCCTACTATACAGGCCACTAGGACACTGTTCAAGTGCTGAGGCAATATTATAGGTCGTTACAAGATAGCTAGACATACATATCTGAACTACAGAGTATTAAAGTGGGGCAGTGGAAAAAATATAGCAGGTCTAACTTTGCAAGAATATTTGATCTTATGATTGAATCCATACATCAATAAATGGAAATATCTCGACAAATTAAACCTGAAAAAAATACAGTGTCCTCTATATTCAAGACGATGGCTCCCTGACCCAGAAAAAAAGGCATCGTTTCACAGCATCATTCAGAGGGCCATATAGCAGTTAGTACATTGTATGTAACTACTGTTAAATAAGAGACATCGCTCCACAGCATCATTCAGAGGGCCATATAGCAGTTAGTACTGTATGGAACTACTGTTAAATAAGAGACATCGCTTCACAGCATCATTCCGAGGGAAATATAGCAGTTAGTACATTGTATGGAACTACTGCAAAATAAGAGACATTGCTTCACAGCATCATTCAGAGGGCCATATAGCAGTTAGTACTGTATGGAACTACTTCAAAATAAGAGACATCGCTTCACAGCATCATTCAGAGGGTCATAAAGCAGTTAGTACATTGTATGGAACTACTGTAAAATAAAAGACATCGCTTCACAGCATCATTCAGAGGGCCATATAGCTGTTAGTACTGAATGGAACTACTGTAAAATAAGAGACATCGCTTCACAGCATCATTCAGAGGGCCATATAGCTGTTAGTACTCAATGGAACTACTGTAAAATAAGAGACATCGCTTCACAGCATCATTCAGAG
>SDVV010046000.1:0-10014 GCA_016164225.1 Gammarus roeselii
CATGAATGTGGAGGTGGCGAGAGAGCGTGCAATGAACAGGCGTGAGTGGAGAATGGTTGTGAATGGTTGATTTTGACGCTGCTCTGATGTGCTTTCCCGCCCTTGTCATCCCGCTGTCGGGATGGTCGTGGGTGGGGGGGGCCCGGCCATTATGACGCGGCGGGGGTAAACCAGTGAAAACTGTCGGGCCCTGCTGCTGACGACGGTTCCTCAGTGCATTCGGGACCCAGAGTGTAAGTTGAGGGGCTACCGGCCGGACCCTTTAGCACAAAAGGGCTAAGTTGTGTGAGTGTGAGCGTGTGAGGGTGTAAGGTGCGCCTTGCCGTCGGCCACCGTCCTTTCTGGGGGATGCGGCCTAGTGTCTGTATCTGTATCTGTATCTGTATGCACGGGTGCCGAAGAAGGTACAGTAATTCCTAAGGTGGTGAGGTCATCTGATCCCACCACTCCCTGGGTGGCAACAAGGAACCTTCTCACTTGAGTGCTAAGGATTCGCAGTCGTCCTCAGGGTCCCGGAAGCAATTGCACCCCAGTAGCTACCTGCTAAAGAGAAGGTGAAGAAGAGATAGAAAAAGGGGATTCCATGCATGAGATCAGCACTTAGTGTAATGAAACTCAGGTATGAAAACCACAAGAATACAAAAAAGGAAATGAAGGCATGAAATAATAATGCAACTTGGCTGTTATAAGCCACCAGAAAGGAGAAAATTTAAAACCGCATGCTACAACTGTTGGGAGAGTGGCCAAGGGGGAGAGATTAGATTTGAGTGCCAAAGCATTATAGAGAACTGGAGGCTATGTTCTTCTGCCAAGAGGGAGACAGAGATAAGTTGATTACAAATGAGGTGAATAAAAGTCAAGGAAATGCAGGATGAGGGAGAAAAGAAGATAGTGAAGAGTGAAGATGAGGAGAGTCTGAAGGGAAATGAGGGTGGGTGTTACTCCCCCAAGTACTGGTTGTGCCATGACTGCAGCCTGTGAATCTAACAGATGCCTAGGGAGGGCATTGAGATCCAAACCTTGTAGTTCTCGCGCCAGTTTCTTGGTGAAGAGGACGTTGGCGAGCTTGCTCTGATCATAAGCAGCAGCGGGGTCGTAGCTCTGCTCGCTGTTGAGGTCAGCAAAGTTGATGGAGCCTCGCAGGTGAGCCACGCTCGACAGGGTCACCACACGGCTGGGGGCGCTTGCCTGCACAACAAACAAAGCAGTCTTAAGCAGAGTTAGACAAAGAGAATCTCCAGTACTGTTTGAGAGAGACAAAACATATGCTTATTTTACTTTCTGAATTAATTGTGTATTGAAATAGAGCAGAGCAGTTGCTACTGACTCACTTGCATGGTCTGAAGTCTAAAGTGGTAGTGTTATGATCAGCTTCAGCTAGCAGATATATTCATGCATATATATTTATATATATGTATGTCACAATGTCTATCCAGACATTCTCATAAAGCTGGAGTCTTTTGTACTGTGTGAGAAACAGTGCAGGCCTGTCAACCCTAGCTTAAGTTACACGGTGGGAAACCCCTTACTTTGCGTATTTGCTATCACCCTGAAAATTGTTTCTTTTAGCAAATGGCAGTTCTTCCACATAATAGATTACTTGAACAAGAGACGTTGACAAGTGCATTGTCATTTAGGTCATCCTGTTAAAATCAAGAAGTCAGCATGTGTGGCTGGGATCCCTCTCATAGCCCAGGGTAACCTTATATTGTAAAAATTAGGGAGAGGAGCCTATAAAATAATTATTGACCTAAATTTATTTATGCCAATGAGGGTCAAGGATTGGGATAACCTGCCCCCTCAGAGTTACCAAACTGTACAGGGGTTTTCTTATTGGAGGATCATTTCATACACACAGAAGCAAGGCCCTCCCTTATGTCAGTGGTCAGGTGGTGAAGTCATTGGGACTTCACACTTTGTAACAGAACAGCTTGGGAGGAGGTAAGCCCTATTAGAAACGCGAGTCTGTCATTAGGTCATTCCATAGGCTGTTATTAACTTTGTGTGATACTTTGCTAGCGTCGATCGGGGTGACTCCCCGCGGCCGAAACACTTGGTGACTGACCGCACCCCCCTTATGGGCACTAAGACGTCAGAAATGTCACCGTTTGACAACAAGGCTTGAAAGTGCAGGTCTTTGTTAGTAAGTATCAGCTACTTATAGAAATTCGACACGCGCACAGAATTTATGAAAAAATCGCCCAAGTGAAGGTGTTTTTTCTTAGGTCCCTGATAATTTTGGTTCGGAAAAGTCAACATTTCCGCAAACTTTGATGCTGTGTCTAGAGTTCCCATTGGATTAGAACCAAATTTGGTGGTGATACTTGGAATATAAAGTAGTTTGTTGCCTAGGAAGGATTTGGGAAAGAAATGTAAACTTTTGTAGATATATATACAAATATACAACTGCAGGGAGTCGACCCAGGTGAAAACGATTGGGTGGTGATTCCCCGCACCTATTTTGTTATTAAATATCTTCGTGTTTCTTCAATGAAAAGTAGTTAAATGCAATTTTTTGCACATATATTGACATCTGGAAGTAAATGACCCACAATATTGACACCACAGCTAATTTCAAAATGCATAACAAATTTTATAATGACCCAATGTTTATAACACATGGTGACAAGTCTAGGCCTAAGTGTTAACTTATGTTTAATGCCCAGGAACGATATTCTTTATCACATTTCCATATCAAGATAACAATACCTTACCTAGCATGACTTGTATTCATGTTAATGCAATAAGTTTGCTATAGAATTGACAAAATACATTTTTCACAAGTTATATATATATCGATTTATTGGAAAGATCGTTTTTTCGTAATAATTGCTCTTTTACTGATACTTTAGGGTCATAATTAGTTTAGGATGTGGAGAAATGACTTCCAGTAAAGTTGGATTGCAATTATTGAAAAAAAAAACTTTGTTTCCCGCGGCAAAATTAGGAAAAAAATCTTTCGACAGTCGGGTATGACAGCAGCAAAAGACGAGCATCAAAAACACCTGTCACAGACGTAATATTTTACTTGACATTTTATTTTGAGCAACTGATATATATTGATATAAACATGCTCTTTTGATTGGTACACTTGAACTTTTAATTCGCGTTTCAATTATTGATAAATGGGTGGGGAAGGGAAGTCACCCTGTTCAGAGCGGGAAGTTGCCCCCGATTGGGGGCCATAGATTGCCGCACGGTTTTTGGGAAATAACTTCTTTTTGGTTACTGATAGAATGTTGAAACTTACGGTGCTTCATGATCATTATAGTAGCTATACACACCGTATATACGAAGTTTCTCGGACGCATATTTTTTGAGTTATTTCAAAGTATGCGCAAAATGCAGGGAGTCACCCCAGTCGACGCTATATAGTGCGTGATAAATACTTTCATACTTAGATGCGTGTAATAATTCCTCAGTATTAATATGTATTGTTTTTGTACCTTCCTACAGGGTGGTTTTTTGCTGTTCACTGCTCATTTCTCATTGTTGTTGCTCACATTGTTTTCTCTGTTTTACATTGTTCATCTCCTTTTGTTCTTTTTACTGTTAAATTTGATTATCTACCCCATTACACGTTTGCTCGGGTGAGTCTGTTATTTTAACAATCATTAATCATGCTCGTTTGCAAATTAACCTGTTGACCTGTTACTATGTTCATAACTCAAAATAATATTATGAAAACACTTGTTATCATTCAAACCTTCACAACCTTCAAAGTATTTCAACAACCTCAACTAAAAGCTTACAACAGTGGAACTTGTATTTCTACAATGAATAGTTAGCTACCCGACTAGATTATCAATACAGTGGGCAAACTACCTAAACAACACACAACAGGAAGGAAGATAGGCTATGCAAAGCCCTCTCTTACAATAACCAAAGGAAGTTTTTCAAGTCACAGATCATCAAATTAGTAACATTAACAGTTGGAGGTTCTCCCATATAATCACCACAGTAATGAACAAATATATCTCCCGCAAATGATCACTTTTTGAATAGTCACCACAGTAATGAACAAATATATCTCCAACAAATTATTACTTTATGAATAGTCAAGACTCTTCTTCCAAATTATCACTGATACAAGTACTCCTCAAAGCTAACATTAACGCAAACAGAAAAGTTTGAAAGAAATAATAATGAAATATTTTTATGGCTAGCCATCTCTTTATTAATCATTTAGCTTTTGTTTCTTTGCCAGCAATATCACGGATTAACGGTGGGACAGACATTGACCACCTTTGATGATCTAGGAAGCTATATGTTATAAATTAGATACCATATAGAGCAATGATGCAGTCAACCTAACATGTCCCTCCCGGAACACAAACATAAACATGGAGACATTTTAAAATGCTGTACAAAACTACAACATGGATTTCTTGCTGTCATAGTCATGTGAATGTTCATCAAACTTTCTAACAAGTTCCAAGCAAATACATGTTACTAACCTGCTGAAAATAAAAGCCCATAAAACCAAATACATGTTTAGCTACTGTAAACAAATTGGTGCAATGCTTTGAAAATAGGACTTGAATAACACATTATTAATAACACTGAATACTTACATTTGGTGTATCATGGCATTTGCATTGCATGAGCATTTGAATATTAATTTATGGATTGGTGCCACATGAGTAGCAGCCAGACAAACTGACCTCAGCTAAGTACAGTCAAAATATACATTGAAATGCATACAAGCAAATGCAATAAATTAGACGGCATACTTACTGGGTTAACATGAATAATAACAAAAAAAATCTGGATCATAACCTTAATTTTATGTGTAAACAATAAGCAAGGTGCAGCTAATAGAAAAAATGACAAGTCAATTGCAGTGGTGTTCAGAACAGTCAAATAGCTTCTATTAGATCAAGAGACACAAAGATAAATCAATTAATCCATAAATTATATCAAGAACAGTGCAACTTGCTACTCCTTTTTGTGACTATGAAGCTCCCTCTCTTAGCAGACCATGTTACAGAGTAGCTAGCTACCTTTCATAATAAAATATCCAAGAAACAATTTTAAATTTACTGGAAGTGGAAATATGTTGAGCTAATCATCTGGCATTTGTCAGCCACAACAAACAATTCTCTGCATCCCACTCACCTTGAGCTTGTCCAGCAGTAAGTTTGTGAGCAAGAAGTGTCCGAGGTGGTTTGTGGCGAGTTGTAACTCGATGCCATTGGCGTTTATGGAGTGAGGACAGCGCATCACACCACCATTATTGATCAGTAAGTCCACACTGGCCTCCTCTGCCAACCATGTATAAACATTTCCAATAGATTGAATCAAGAAACAACAAATCGTCATCTTCAACAAATTGAAGAAAACCACATTTTGACAAGACATTCTGTATAATAGTGAATATGATCAAACATTAAGAATGCAATTCAATTGATTCATTGAAAATATATAGCTAACTAGAACCACAGATAGTGAACAAATCAAGAAATGCTTTCACAATAAACCCAGAATTTTACAAAACAAGGAGTATTTTATAAATCATTGTAGCTGCTTACTTCAGAAATTACGTTAGGTATGTGAAGCAGCTGCCTCATACTATCCCAACCTTTTAAAAGACACCAGTAGCTTGACCAACTACTGCAAAGATCATTGAAGGAGAGCCCTGGATATTTAGTGGCATTGTTATACATTGATGGTAGTTGAACTAAACACATAGAATGGATATGATCATTCAGTGTAATTATCACCTAATAAGAAAAAGTGCAGAAAGAGGGTTTCTTGTAAGTAATTTCAACATAGCTATGTCATAGCTAGCAATAAGATATTTTTTTCCACAAACTAACTAGTTAGGCCATATAATGAATTCACTTTCAGGGCTAGAAACACCAGAGTTGCTTTGCCTATGTAGCATAAATACAAAAGCTAACCAGATCAAATTCCTAAATAGCTACACAAATTCCTAAATAGTTCAGCAATAATCATTTTGTCCAATTAATTCCATTCCCTTTTTCTTGTCTCATTGATAAATCTTGTCATGAGGAAAACAAAGAACATGCACTAGTTTTAAAATTGTACACAACAACAAAAAAGCATTCAAGTCACAACATGACCACTGAAGACCTTCTCAACTCCAAGTATTTCTTGGTCTTCTATTCAATTGTGCAGTTGAACACTCATCTCCTCTACCACCCTCAACACACCTTGATCCTCCTCTCACTGTTTGTGATAGATGGTCTTAGTTTGCTTCACCTAAGCAGCCCAGTCCCTCCAGGCTACATTTCTCTGTCACTTCAACACTCAATCTGCCCTGCCATCTCATCCTACCATGCATCTCATTACACTTTAAACACAACTATGCAATCTTCATGTCAGGACCACAGTTTTGTGCAGCACAATTACATATTTGTTTCACCAATGAAAAGATTCACCAAAAGACTGTTCACTATTGCATACTATATTTTAAATAACAAGCAGCTAAGACTCACCTCTATTTACTTTATCAGCAAAAAGTCGTATAGACTCAAATGATGACAGGTCACACTCTTTACACACCACCTTTCTGTTCAGTGTCTCAGCAATGATATCTCTGCGAGCCTGTGGCAAAGTGAACTTAGTGAACTGAAAGTGTCATTCAAATATTGCTGTACTAATCCAAAATAAATCATTGATCTATTTCATATATATATTCAAAAATTCTTTGAGCTCTTCCAATTTCCTTTAATTTACCTTATCCTTGAATTGAACAGGTAGCTACCTCATTCTAAACCATCAGTTTTGGAGTGGCTCACTGACCGCCTTGCACTTGGCCATGTTACGGCAAGCCATTATCACCCTGGCTTTCCTTCTAGCCAGTTCCAGCGCAGTCTCACGACCAATGCCTGTGTTGGCTCCCGTCACAATTACGGTCATGCCTTCCAGTTCTTCAGGACCATTGTAGTTTCTTCCTCCAACCCATTCTCTATCATCACAGAGAAGAAATGGCATAATTTGAAGAACTGTGGAAAACAAAGGCCAGCTATCCAGATATTAGTGCATGGTGTTTCATCAACAAAATTACATCACATCATCAGGAGTTTGAAACTTTTTTCAGCTAGCTTACCACTTCAGTCAAAAATACCAAGAAGTTCATGAACTTGATTGAAAATTTATGGTTATAATACAGCTATTAAAAATTTTGAATTAAAAGTATTTTGAAAAAAATATTTATTCCTCATTTTCTGATCAACACAACTGTGGATTTATCTTGTCCCAGAAGGCAATCTCTTACCTTTGTAGCCCTCTCCAGCAGGACCACAGCAAATGAGGAGCAGCAGAGCCGGGGGAGGCCAGCACAGCCATGCGCGCCAGCATGCTATTGAGAACAGCAATGTTAACACAGGTATAGGAACTGGAACTAGTGCGCACCATTGGCTATCACATGAACCATCCGCATGATTGACAAAAAAAAAACATCTAGAACAGCACACTGTACAACAAAGAAGCACACAAAGAAGCAACACATCAGGACAGACACAAACACACACCCACACACACAAACATGCACCACAACCCACCACTCCAGCATCATAGCAAAAGCAGACAAATCCAAAGCCAGGACGCCAACACGCTGCAGAAGAACCCGCCCCAACCTAAACAAACTCAAACAGAATATCACCCAAAAACTCCGCAAGCAACCTCTTGAATGCAGCTAGGGAATCTGACTCCACCACAAAATTCAGGAGGCTGTTCCACAACTGAACACATCGTGCTCCAAAGAATCTCCTCTTGTTGTTCGTATTACAAGCCAGCATCAAAAGCTTATAGGGATGGCCCCGAGTTCTTGCATCAGGAGCTCTCCAAAAAATACCCCCAAGGTCGGGGCCACCATCCAACCTGCAGATGATCCTCCAGTATTTAATAAGGTCTGCCCTGAGAAACCTTCCTTTTATAGAAAATAAGCAAAGTTGCTTCAGTCTGGAAAAGTAATCCAACTCAGCAAGACCATCAACATTTCTTGTCCATCTCCTCTGCACCAACTCAAGCAATCTCAAATCCCCAAGAAAACACACATTCCACACTGACAAACAATAATCCATGAGAGGCCTGATGTGCATCACAAAGAGGGACACCATGAAGTGAGGACTACGGCAAACGGTGGATCTCAGCAGGCTGCTGGCCAATCCGGAAGCCTTACCCACCACCTCTCTGACATGATGGTGGAATTTCAGTTTTACATCAACCACCACACCAAGGTCCCTGTGGGATTGAACAAACTTCAATGGAATCCCACTCAAGAAGTACTGAGCCAGCGGATTCTCATCAGTCCACTTGGCATACCCACAAGCAAACCTCAACACCACACACTTCTCCCAGTTCAGCCTCAAGTTCCAAGACGAGGCAACCACACCAACTGTATCCAAATTCGACTGCAGACTTCACACACCAGCAACCGCAGACTCCTTCACCCTCTTATACCAAGAGTACAGCTTGTAGTAGTCAGCAAATGCCGTAAAAGAACATAGCACTCTATTTGTGATGTGATTAATATAGATCAGAAATAGCACAGGGCCCAGCACAGAACCCTGCGGCATACCACTAACCACCTCTTTCCACTCACTACAACATCCACCAACAGCAACCCTCAGAGAACGACCAGCCAAAAACGAACGAATCCAGCCAAGCAAAACTGGCCCAACTCCCACCTCCCTCAGCTTGTGAATCAGCACATCATGAGAAACCACATGGAATGCCTTTGAAAAATCAAGCAGCACAACATCCACAACAAAGCCATCATCCACCCAGTCTGAAACATCTGAATAAGCCAAGAGAAGCTGATCCCCAGTAGACCAAGATTTTCGGAATCCAAACTGGTGAGGGGAGAGAATCTCATTACTCTCAAGAAACTCAACCAGACCGGAAACAATAATCTTTTCCAAACTCTTGCAGCACACAGAGGTCAGACTGACAGGGCAGTAGTTCAGAGGATCGTACCTCAACTTACCCTTGAACAGGGGGATCACAATTGACTCCAGCCACAAATCCGGAAGAACTTCACAAAGAAATGACCTCTGAAATAGATTCAACAAAGGCCCCGCCAGTGCACCCGCACAACTCTCTTCAGAAGCTTTGGATGTAAGCCATCGGGCCCCATCGCGGACAAAGCGTCTAGAGCCAACAACACGCTAAGCACCTGAGCATGAGTGACAACTGGATCAGGCATCCTTCCATGAAAGACCTGATTGGGAGCTGGATTAGGAGGAGCATCAATAACAAAAACGGAAGCAAACGCATCAGCAAAAGTTTCACTCATGACCATGGGGGCAGTCACTCATGACCATGGGGGTTCAGTGCAAATGGCGACCGTGCTGGTGGATGTGTAATCCGCTGGCTCAGTACTTCTTGAATGGGATTCCATCGAAGTTTGTTCAATCCCACAGGGACCTTGGTGTGGTGGTTGATGTATATAAAACTGAAATTCCACCATCATGTCAGAGAGGTGGTGGGTAAGGCTTCCGGATTGGCCAGCAGCCTGCTGAGATCCACAGTTTGTCGTAGTCCTCACTTCATGGTGTCCCTCTTTGTGATGCACATCAGACCTCTCATGGATTATTGTTTGTCAGTGTGGAATGTGGGTTTCCTTGGGGATTTGAGATTGCTTGAATCTGTGCAGAGGAGATGGACAAGAAATGTGGATGGTCTTGCTGAGTTGGATTACTTTTACAGGCTGAAGCAACTTGGCTTATTTTCTATAAAAGGAAGGTTTCTCAGGGCGGACCTTATTAAATACTGGAGGATCATCTGCAGGTTGGATGGTGGCGTCAACTTTGGGGGTATTTTTTGGAGAGCTCCTGATGCAAGAACTCGGGGCCATCCCTATAAGCTTTTGATGCCGGCTTGTAATACGGACATCAAGAGGAGGTTCTTTGGAGCACGATGTGTTCAGTTGTGGAACAGCCTCCCTAGTTCTGTGGTGGAGTCAGATTCCCTGGCTGCATTCAAGGGGTCACTTGCGGAGTTTTTGGGTGATACTCTGTTTGAGTTTGTTTAGTTTGGGGTTCT
>SDVV010046001.1:0-10014 GCA_016164225.1 Gammarus roeselii
AATGCACTCGTTATTAGGTGAGCGGATATCCTGCAATCTTCACCGTTCTAGCGTTGCGTGTCGTCAACAGGCGCTGCTATGCAATGCCAGTGCATGCGGTGCCCTCGTAATGCACTCGTTATTAGGTGAGCGGATATCCTGCAACCTTCACCGTTCTAGCGTTGCGTGTCGTCAACAGGCGCTGCTATGCAATGCCAGTGCATGCGGTGCCCTCATATTGCACATATCAAAAAACACATGTCTCCAAGATGCTTCCAGCTCCCAGATGCTTCCAGCTCAAAACACATGTCTCCCAGATGCTTTCAGCTCCCAGATGATTTCAGATCAAAACACATGCATGTCCTCCAGATGCTTTCAGCTCTTGATGGAACTATAAGGTACTCATTTGTTCCATAGAACTAGGAAACTCGACGTGTATCCAAAACACCTTCCTCGATAAAAGTGTAACCTTCATTCAATATGTATTCGTGATTTATGGTATACTTCGTAAAACAGCAGAATACCACAAGGCATCTCGCGAACAATTATTTTTAATGTGTTCAGCTGTTGTGGGAATTTCAACGTCTCATTTGTTTTATCGAACTAGCAAACGTTATGTGTATCTAATTATGGGTAACCAAATACTCAACTCGATGATATTGTGCTCTTTATTTACTGTGTTTTATAGTTATAATGTATACTTTGTGAACCACCAGAACACCACTTTGCATCTCGTGAATAAATGATAGAGTTTATTATAGTTTTTTTTTATATGCGAATAATTAACATATCCTGAACATGAATATTATTACAACAACATCAGTATGTACATCAAATAGTGTTATTATCTTATCGAGATATGTGTTAGAATAATCTTCTCAATAGTTAAGCATATACCATAAAAATATATTAAAAGCATTTGTCTTGTTTCATGCTTCCAACCTTCTATCCTACCGTCTTCTCTACCACAGTCGTTTGTTCTCGACCACAACGCCATAGACAACAGTCCGAGCAGTGTGCCACAGAACAGTGTTCCCCGGTGATACTGATCGGTGTCGGAAACGACGCATATTCGTCTTTGCCTCTTTAGCCCCGATTGTGAACGTTAGTCCTGGCGAGAGAGTGCTGCAACAAGTCTATGTCCGTGAGGAAGTCGTCGCATTGTAGGGGCGCCGTGAGGAGAGGGTCCTGGGCCCCTGGCGAGAGAGTGCTGCAACAAGTCTATGTCCGTGAGGAAGTCGTCGCATTGTAGGGGGCGCCATGAGGAGAGGGTCCTGGTCCCCTGGCGAGAGAGTGCTGCAACAAGTCTATGTCCGTGAGGAAGTCGCATTGTACGGGGTGCCGTGAGGAGAGGGTCCTGGGCCCCTGGCGAGAGAGTGCTGCAACAAGTCTATGTCCGTGAGGAAGTCGTCGCATTGTAGGGGGCGCCGTGAGGAGAGGGTCCTGGGCCCCCTGGCGAGAGAGTGCTGCAACAAGTCTATGTCCATGAGGAAGTCGTCGCATTGTAGGGGGCGCCGTGAGGAGAGGGTCCTGGTCCCCTGTCGAGGGGGTGCTGCAACAAGTCTTTGTCCGTGAGGAAGTCGCACTGTAGGGGGCGCAGTGAGGAGAGGGTTCTGGGCCCTTGGCGAGGGAGTGCTACTACAAGTCTTAGTCCGTGCGGTAATCGCACTGTGGGGGCGCCGTGAGGAGAGGGTCCTGGGCCCCTGGCGAGGGAGTGCTGCAACAAGTCAATGTCCGTGAGGAAGTCGTCGCATTGTAGGGGCGCCGTGAGGAGAGGGTCCTGGGCCCCTGGCGAGGGAGTGCTGCAACAAGTCAATGTCCGTGCCGTAATCGAACTGTGGGGAACTTGATTTTTCTTGATGGATTAAAACCATTGCATAATTCGAGGTGTCGGTCTAATTTTATTAACTGCTGTGAAACATATCATCATATATTGTACAGGAAAATTTCCAAGTTCAATAATGGTCCAAGGATTGAATACAATTAATAAATTTCCGTTTAAGTGTAGGCCGTGGTTTTGTTACGTGTATCGTTCTCCCAACATAGAGGTAAGTATTCTTGTCATGTTATTAATTTCTGAACGTTTTGACCTTTCACTCGTTGTTATGTGTATCGTTCTTCCAACACAGAGGCAAGTTTTCATGCAATGTTATTTATACCTGAACAATTTGACCTTTCATTTGTTATGTGTATCGTTCTTCCAACACAGAGGCAAGTTTTCATGCAATGTTATTTATACCTGAACGATTTGACCTTTCATTTGTTATGTGTATCGTTCTTCCAACACAGAGGCAAGTTTTCATGCAATGTTATTTATACCGTAACGATTTGACCTTTCATTTGTTGTTATGTGTATCGTTCTTCCAACACAGAGGTAATATTTCATGCAATGTCATTTATACCTGAACGTTTTTTGATCTTCCAGTCGATGAATTGAAATATATATTTCTAGCCAATCTCTTTGCCAAACACAAATCAACTCAGTTATAGAGTCTATATTTAAAAATGATCGTGTGCATTCATCATAGCGACACACGTTATAATACCCTACTCCAGCAAATGACATATTTAACGACATCAAACTCCTTAAGGTAACTAATAGTGTCCTTGAGCATCGAGCAACCATTCTGCCTTGTTTCTTAACACCCAGTTTACTTTGTCGTCAGAAGTACCATGTAAGGGCAGCAAAAGCGCACTCCCATGCGGACGGATGATAAATTAGGATCGCCTACAGTGTTCTAGTGAAGATCAGCTGACCGTATTCCACCCTTGTTTGGTTCGTCAAGAAGATAAATCCGTGTGCAGATGTTGATGAAGACGGCTGACACGCTTAACTGGGGAACATATGTAACCAGCTGCTCCATCTGTAGTTATATGAATTCAGCTGCTCCACTCATGGTTATTTGTAACCAACTGTTCCATCTGCATAACCTTTGTCTGGAGCTTCCTTAACAGCCCTCTGAACAAACGCTAAAGGAATCAATGTAAAGAGGACTCTAGTATCTCACCTCTTAGGCAGCGGGCGCCGGCACGAGAACGTCAGCCATTTGCAGAGAGTCTATGTTTATAGTGTGAACCATTATTACATAGGAAACATCTCACCTGCACCTTTAAATTGAATGAGGGAAACTTCTTAAGATGCCGCCGTGTACTTTCAGCGCCTAACGAACAATCGATACCATGTATCTGGCATAAGAAATCTGTTTAATGAATAGAGCTATCACAGTTCCTCGAAGACCGTCTAACAGACGGAAACAGAAATTAAATATATCTAACAAATGTTTCGCTCCTCAACTCCCAAAAGTTTATAGATATTACCTGAAATAATGAAATAGTCGTCAGACACGTAATAGGAATTGCCGTTCAGTGGATCAAGTCTTGAGATGGTTTTAATGGAAGAGTGCGATAATTCAGTATTTTTTCCTTCTGTTCCATGCATCGAGAAACAAGTCAATTGGAGCATTAAGCATGGTTTTCTCCAGCCGGGACTTGGATAGGTTCCGTTCTGTCTTTGGGTGAGGACGTCCTGCGTTGCTAGTGCTCCATTTCATCAGTGCACATGTTTATATTAACAAGTCATATCCTGCTTAGAACTGTGATGTGCAAGCACAAATTAATCCTCTAAACAAATTGATACCGGTTGATTTTGCTTATACATGCAATTATTAAATTGAAATGATTGTCAATGATTTACCTATTTGGCATAGACTGAATGCATTAATAAAGACTATTGTGTACACTGTGTAAGAGTTTCTACTTCATCTCAACAAACTATAATTTTATGGTATATATTGAACGCATGTCTATTGACTGCACGTATTCGTATTATAGAAATCGAAGCCTGTGATGAACAGGTTCAAGCATCCATCCTCAGCAGTAACTTACAGGACAGCGTCCCTGTTACTATCATCAAACAAATAATGTTCAATCCATTGCTAACATTCACTCCAATTCTAGCATGAAGTGTCCTTCATCACCGGGTTCAATAGATGATCAATTCACCTTCATCAGCCTATCTTATTAAACGCTGGAACTGATGATGAAATAAATAAAAGTGAGGGCGCAAAAATACAAATTTCATAACAATTTAATCATATTTTTTAAGGTCTTCTAAGTTAATATATTATATTAACAGTAGATAAATAACAATTCAGAATATCTCCAGTTATTTGTTATTCCGTTAACAGACATAACTTTAAATTTAATTTCCATCACTTGCCTCACAGTGCCGACAGCTGTTAAGGTGACACTCGTGGTTTGATAACGTGACACTTGTCAGTGTGGTTTAGTAAGGTGACACTTGTCGCATCCACTATACGCAGTGACAGAGTGGCTTAGTAACGAGACACTTGTCGCATCCACTATACGCAGTGACAGAGTGGCTTAGTAACGAGACACTTGTCGCATCCACTATACGCAGTGACAGAGTGGTTTAGTAAGGTGACACTCGTCGCATCCACTTTACGCAGTGACAGAGTGGTTTAGTAAGGTGACACTTGTCGCATCCACTTTACGCAGTGACAGAGTGGTTTAGTAAGGTGATACTCGTCGCATCCACTATATGTAGTGACAGAGTGCTTTAGGAAAATGACACTTTTCGCATCCACTATACATAGTGATAGAGTGGTTTAGTAAGGTGACACTTGTCACATCCACTATACGCAGTGACAGAATGGTTTAGAAAAGTGACACTTGTCGCATCCACTATATGTAGTGACAGAGTATTTTAGTATGCAGCGAAGAATTAGTTCTTCTAATTAAACAAAATCATCTAGTTAAGACAATATAAAAATCGAAAGTAATTGATGATTTTATATCTATCTCTCAAAAATGTCTAGTGCTTGTCAAGCATCGTTCACATAATATCGCTCTAACATACTAGGAAAACATCGGAGAACCTCACCTCTTACTGAGTCTTTCTAAAGCCAACATCTCGCGATCCTCCTCTCCTCTGGAGCATTACCCCAGCATCTCAACCTCCCCCCTCCCCTTAAAATACACTCTAACATCTCCTTTCAGAAGAGGGGAGGGGGATGTAGGCCACGCTGTGCCTCTCTGAACCGTGATGCATGAGGCTATACGGGACCGCTTCTGGAGCATGAAGCGCGCAGCACACAGTGCACCGCAGTGTGTGGCTGCTGCTCAGTGCCTCTTGGTTGTGGACTCCTTCTTTGAATTTGCCGCGGCTGCAATGGGGCCCAACACTCTGGTGGGTCCTCCTTAACAGTTGGGGGACCATCCAGACCTCCCACAAGGAGCATTGTGCATAAACTACGGCTACCTAAGGTGGCAGTCGGTGTACAGTATAAAAAAATTAACTGCTACACAATGCAGCTGCGGCGTTGGGCTGTATATGAACGTTTTATACTTCTAATATAAAAATAAATAAGTTTGTATGCATGTATGAAGGCATATGAATGTATGAGTGTATTTATGCATGTATTGTCCGCAGCGGTCGGCTACTCCAGTCCTTGTTATAGACTTATGGCGGTACAATAATACCATTCCATCCGTATATGAGCTCCCCAACTCACATAGGCCCATCCACACACCAAGACCCTTTGACACTTGCACTTGGCGGATGGTATGAATTAAGACTGCCTACACGCAGTGGTGGACTCTGTATTGTCACCTAATCCGATCTGATGGTCCCGCCTCTCAATACACGCACTCCAGACTGATTGCGCATTTTTATTCATTTTATTGTTCAATAGGCATTCAACGTGAATTTGTGCTTATGTATGTACTGTTTGTACGTAATCTAGATTTATATGTTTCGCTCTGTGCAAGTACGCACTCTGTTGCCGTGACACAAAAATCATCACACCGGTTTGTGTATGAACGCATACAAATGTAAATATATTTATTTATTGGTTCTTTGCTATGCCAGTGGTTCTCTAACCCACATGGACACACCCATATCATCACACTCTTTGCTGTTCAATTAATTGGGCTGTGGGTTTGAACTATAGAATTCATACTAACTACTATGCAAAAGATTCCAAGGTCAAATAGCAACACCTAATCTCATTAGGATATAATGCTTACTTATTGTGCACCTCAAACCTACCTTGATAGCTCTTTCGTCGAACTCGTGTACGAAGAAACCTTTTTTAAGTTGATCATATATTATAATATTGATACTTTATCTGTTTTTTTGTCAGGGACTCTCTGTCTTGCATAGGCCCACTCATACCGTCGCATTCTTTGCTACCCAATAAATTAGGCTGTGCTGCTGAATTAGCAATTCTCACTCTAACTAATTGTCATATAAATGATCCCCTTGTCAAATCGCAACGCTATATGTCAACAGGATACAGTGCATATCTACTGTGTACATTAAAACTTACCCTTATAGCTCTTTTGTCATGACATGTTTAGGCAATAGTCGTGTTCGTATGTTCAGCTAGGATAGTAAAATGGCTCCCTACCGCGCGCACACAGCTCCAACTACTTAGTTACAAGTTCTAAGCTTGTCATTTTACCTATTTTAGATTTACTATGTATAAATTTATTGTTTTAAACGAAGAACATACCATATGTGTATGAATAAACTTTTTTATTTTATTTATTATTTTATTGTGGCTGATTACAATCCGGCCTGCACATGACTTTTGACTAATGGCTCACGCCCGGCCTTTACCTTCGAAGACCCCACGAGGCGCTCAGAGTTTGAAATGCAGGAATGGTTATTGGATAGTAACTTGTGTTCCATTACGCGCAGTTTTCATGTAGTTATACGCCTCGTGGCTTAGGTTAGGGCTCAGTACGTATAATTTAGAAGGAATAGAAACAGGCTTTCAACTGACAATTTCCTATCTACGAAAGCCAATGTACTTTCTTAGATATTTTGAGTAATTTCGAGCCTCAGCAATATGCTGCCTTGTTCTTTACTTATGATTCTTCTACGCCGCTCTTATTGTATATAAGCGTTGTGTGATTTTCATTTCACCGAACAACTCTGCCCTAGTAATATCTAGACAAAAGAATTCCTACGCTTGTCCATGATGTGTTTTGATCCTAGGATGCATTTATGTTTGAGTTGGAAACACTAAATTCTGCCGTTTTGAGCTTCTCCCTCTGCCGAAATTTCGGTAAAGTTTAAGCTTCTAACATTCGCGTGCGCCTGGCTTGGTGAGGCAAACTCAGGACCTTAACAGGGCCCGTGCTGTTGGAGTGAGGCTGCCATGAGACGTGGACCAACTTGAGTAACGGTGTTTTGGATTGATCTGTCCGAAGTACACATGCAAGTTTTTTTTGCCCGTTGCATAAATCCGTCTCTGATATTACTTCAAATGTTTCAAGTGTTTCTGCTGACTTAGGTTTGCAGGCGTCACAAGGATACATGTGTCGCCTCCTCAGGACAACGTTTCTGATATTGCTTCTAATGTTTTAAGTGTTTCTGCTGACATATGTTTCAAGCGTCACAAGGATACAAGTGTCGCCTCCGCTGGGCAACGTTTCTGGAATTACTCCTAATGTTTTAAGTGTTCCTGCTGGCATATGTTTCAGGTGTCACAAAGATACAAGTGTAGCCTCCTCTGGGCTACGTCTCTGATATTACTTCTAATGTTTCATGTGTTTCTGCTGCCATATGTTTCAGGCGTCACAAGGATACAAGTGTCGCCTCCTCTGGGCTACGTCTCTGATATTACTTCTTGCAAATCGAAGAGATAGTGAGGTACCTAAGGTTACCAAGGCCACAAATGGAAGGAGTTGTTGGTCCATGACCCTCGAATATTATTTTTCATTGATCTCCACGCCGACTGATCCTTCTTGAATTATGACAAGCAATTTGCTCTCCCAACGACAGCTGGTGTTGCTGTGCTAGAATCCATTGATGCCAGGAAGACGTGACTATTATTGGGCAATATGTGGCATCTAGATACAGTATCTAGGTACAATTCCCATTAATGTGTCCTATTTGTGGACAGAATCCTGTGAGTATGTATCTGAGTGCCAAGTTGTGTCCACCACTTACCGTCGTGACAGTGCGGCTGCAAAGTATTGTGAGGGGCTTCTTATTACTGGTGTCGCCTCTGTCCTGTCGTTTGATGGTTCTGTGTGTTACATCCATTGCTGATTATTCATACGTCTCTTACAAAGCTACACAACTGCTATGACTGCAGCAAGCTCTGCAGTTGTTATTATAAAGTTTATTAGACCGTTCTCTAGTGCCGGTTATTCCGCTGTCCGCAATGTATAACAACAAGATGTTAATTTGACTGAAAATAATATGTTTTTACGTCTCATGCATCCCATCAACAGAAAAAGAAAGAATCGAATCAATTGGCAAAAGTCTCTTACGTGTAAACCCACGACTCTTTCACGCTATGTATTGTTGCACGCCGTCCATCTTACGGCACAATAGAGAAGTCTCAACCAGCCCCCACCTCAGCTCCCACGTGCTCTGCAATGTCACCATACGAAGTGCTCTAAAACAGCATTATCGTCTTTTGTAGTCCCCTCAATGCCTGCAGACCAACCGCTCAACATTACAGCGACCCACTTATGGAATGCCTTGTGTATCGAAGGACGAGCTCTGTATGCATGAGAACCATGTCAATGAATACACATGTGTTTCCGAAACGTATTATTTAATGTCATCTTACAATTCATTAATGTTTGAAGAAGAGAGATCTTTAGGTATCGCTCCATAACTTAGGGACCATGCATATATACATTCAATTTTTTCATTTAATTTTCGCCGCAGGCATTGAATATTTATTGCAGGTATTGTTCAAATTCTCATTTTATAATCTGTACTGCCCTGCCTACGATTCTGAGAGTTTGACATTAAATATGTGGTTTGGCGTTCGAAAATCAACAAACACTAGACTTTCAGTATCATAGATATGAAGTTTTGTATTCGAGGTTAAGCAGTTTTAGCCGGTTATGAATACTGAAATATTTCAGGCCCTCTCGGTAGTGCCTTCATATATTGATAGGAATGACTTTAGAGGGCATACAAGCAGGAACTGTATCCTGTGCAACCAGGGTAGAAGACTATAGCAGCCAGCGCGTATATGGTACTCAGTACGATCATACAATAGTTTTAGCAGTCTTCCCATTACCATAATTTGTTTTCCAGATAAATAGATTTCTCGACATTTGAATTTTCCAATTCGGGCGTTCGTATCCCCAATGATCGACAAACATGAACTAGTGGACAAAAGTTTGCCGAAATTCAATATTTTTTATAGATCGTTGCATCCAATATTCCGCATATTTCTTTGTCATTTTTTAAAATACTGTTTGACAAATACGTATTCTGTGACGTGATTTTTGTAGTTTTGAAAACAAGTGAAATACGTCAGTAATGAATAATAAACAATAATTTCGATAATCACCGATTGTTAGAAACAAGATTATTCACCCGTTCTCCGTCCATGTAATTCAGAGCAGATGCAGAGGTCGAGTTTATGCTGGCTGTTAAGTTGCGATCAGAGTGAAGGAGACGAATCACTCCATTCAATCAGAGCATTTGATCGCTGCTCAGCTGCCAGATATACGAGGCTCTGCTTCACGGAGCAACCAGGGTTGCCATCATTTAGCATACACGCCGTTAACGAAACTTTCCTGAAGACACCATCGGATCAGTGGTTAAAGAGACGGCTACTGGTTAACGAGACAGCTGGTTGAAGAGGCTGCTATTGAATTAGTGTCGTTCCATTCTGGATAATTCGTGATCGTGTTTTATTGTCACACTCTCCTGGCTATGAAAGAAACTTCGATAAGGATTAATACTTTCTGATAATTGATCCTTTTTGGATATAAAATCAGATTTGGGTGAAGTTTGTTTAGATCGTTGTTCAATTATAAGGTCAAAACACAAATTTAAATAACGTCGAATTATTCGTGGGAAAATGCTGCTAATGGTTTGTTCGTTTGTGGATTACCATTAACGAAGTTATTTACCCTATTATACAGTCACCAGCAGAGATTCTCTTACCTTATAAAATTATGTACTATTTCAAATGAGATGTAGTCCGCCGGAGTGTACATATAATTTCAGAATACCAATCGTACATATGT
>SDVV010046002.1:0-10014 GCA_016164225.1 Gammarus roeselii
CTATTTCTCTCCTGGACTACGATCTTTCTCATGCTGGTTGAAGGTGGTCTTCCCATTGTTGCTGCTATTTCTCTCCTGGATTATCTTTCTCTTGCTGGTTGAAGTAGGTTTTCCCATTGTTGCTGCTATTTCTCTCCTGGATTATGATCTTTCAGTTGTGGTGGCTCACCGTCTGCCCTCCTATCCAACTGAGGAGAATGCCGAACTGATTGAATTCCTGCTGGAATTTTGTTTTGGGTGGGAGGTTTTTGTTCTTGGTGATTTTAACTTGCCTTCGTTGGATTGGTCTGTAGACATTTTTAAAAATTGAATGCCTAAGGTGAATTTGCAGTTTTTTGATTGTTTTTCTCTTCTTGGACTAACTCAGTGGGTGAGAGAAAGTACTCCTATTGATTCAAGCACCATTCATGATCTGGTGCTGGCTACAGAGGAAGAACGGGTGTCATCTGTGGCAGTTTTGCCTCCTCTCCCAGGGTGCCAATATGCCTCTGTCTTGGTTGAGTATTGCTTTTAGATTCTTACCTTTGATTCCTACCTTTGCACCCCCCCCCCAAGAGCTCAGCATACCCAGTTGTCAGTTGCACCGAGCCAGGAGAGGCCAGCACAGCCATACGCGCCAGCACCTACAAAGACTCTGCAGAACAACAACGGAAAGATGCTGGAAGGGATGCGCACCATTGGCTTCCTGAGAACAAATCCAAAGCCACTTGCATGAAAATCCAAAGCAAAACTACAACCCTGCAGAAAATTACGAAAACAAATATTTACACAAAAATAAAAAGAACTGAAACAAACAACCGGACAAGTCACACCACACACTAGCCAACACAATTGGGAACGCAAGACACTAGCACTCAAACAACCTATGCACAATAAACTCAGTCAACCCTGCCTGGAAAGCAGAAATAGTAGCAGACTCAACAACAGCAGCAGGCAGTTCATTCCATATCCTAATGCATTGAACATTGAAAAACCTGCTTGTCACATCCACAGAGCAGTGGGGTATCAAGAGTTTGTGCTGATGTCCCTGCGTCCTACTATCCAGCTACCTTTGGAACAGAATGGACAAATAAAAAAAAACTGTGTCACAACACAGAATTCTCCAATATTTTATGAGGTCACTTCTCAGTAACCTGCCCTTGATTGAGAACTAATTTAGAGCCATCAACCTGTCATGGTAGGACATCTCAGACAGACCATGCACCTGTTTGATCCACCTCCTCTGAACAGACTCGAGTAACTTCACATCCTCAACATAACCAAGATTTCACACACAGGAGCAGTAATCAAGGATGGGCCTGACATGTGCCACAAAGAGTGTGACCATAAAATTTAGGCTCCTAATCACTGTCAACCTAAGCATATCACCACAAAGACCAGCAGCTCGTCTCACAACTACTCTGACATGGCCTTGTAACTCAAGACCAACATCCACATGAACTCCCGAATTGCAATGAACTTGGACAAACTCCAAACGAGCTCCCCCAAGAGTGCAAACAGCCTCTGCACCGGGACCGATCCAACTAGCAAAACGTCTTCTGAAACGTAAAACAACACACTTGCTAGGGTTCAATGACAAATTCCATGAAGATGCAGTCTGGAATACTTTGTCAAGGTCTCTCAGCAAAGCAGACCCACCACCAACAACATCATGACGTTGGGAAGTCAAATAATTTTTAAAATCATCAGCAAATGCGCCAAACTTTGATGCAAGGCCATCCATCAAAAAATAACCATTATGAGAAAAAGGACTGAACCCTGTAGAATCCCACTCAGAATACCCTGGGCTCACTATTCACTTCATCAACGCCAATACACATAATTCGAGAAAGAAGAAAACTACCAATCCACCTCAACACAACCTCAGAAACTCCAAGAGTCTGCAACTTCAGAAGCATGGCTATATCTACCACCAAACTAGCATCAACAGACTTAACTAAATCCGAATAGACCAGCAACATCTGATCCTCTGTTGATGCAGCCTTCCAAAATCCAAACTCTGGAAGAAAGAAGCTGGTAAGACTCTAAATAGTCCACAAGCTCAGCAGCAACAATCCTTTCCATCGATTTGCAGCAAACATAGGTAAGGCTAACTGGACGATAGTTACGGGGATCATATCTAGATTACCTTTTAAAAATTCGAATCACCAACGAACTCTTCCATGCATCAGGGAGCATTCTGCTCTGCAGATAAAGGTAAAAGAATATAAAGAGAGGCTGTGTTGATTGCACAGCACACTCCTTCAGCAACTTTGGGTAGAGTCGATACATGCCCATTGCTGAACTTACATTCCGAGACCTTATGGCAAACTCGCTCATTTCGCCATCAAATATCTGGAAAGGAGCAGGATTGGGTGGAACATCCTCTATATACATCAGAGGAGGCAGAGGACAGGAGCTCACCCATCTCCATTGGATCGTAAACCAGCGTTCCACCTGCATTACGAAGTGGTCCAACCTCTAGATGACCTCTCTTCTTCCTTCGAATATAAGCATGGAACAGCATTGGGGAGTCACTATACCGTTGCATAAGGTATTCCTCGTACAGAGATTGGCTGAACAAAGCATGATTTCAAAACTGACTATTGAGATCAAGAAAGATAGCTAGTGACTCCAAAGTATTTTGATAATTTCTGCCAAACCTCCATCTTGAAATGTTGTACTCATCCCACGCATTTGCTCCCCTCACCTTCAAGCCATGGGGAGGCCTCACAGACCATGGTGCCCTAGGCGAGTCTCCAGCAAGAGGCCCATGTAAGTCTATCCAACGCCTCAGTATAGTGAGGAACATACTATATGCCTCACAAACACCCATGTAAATAAATTCACGAGGCCAATCAATTCTCGACAAGGCTTTGGAAATAGCACCATAGTTACCCCGGTGCCAAGAATACTTCCGAGCTTGATGTCTTGCACCATCAGGCTCCAAGACATTCACAAACAAATATTCACAAATAACAGGCGAATGAGCACACCTAGGAAAAGGAGCCATAACATCAACATGTAAAAAATAAATCCAGAATGTTGCTGGACAAGATAAAAGTCTGCTCCCTCACCCACTGATGCAAGCCACAAGATGCAAAGCAATCCAAAAACTGAATCAAAGGTAAGAATCTGAAAGCAATACTCAACCAAGACAGAGTCAACATTATCTCTACACCAACTCATTCGACCACATCACCGATAGCAAGTTGAAATCCCCCAACATGACCACCTCACAACCAACACAGAAGTCACCAATAAACTTATCAGATCAAGATTTTCCTGATCACCATATGATGGAGGTCTGTACACAGCCAAATCCACAATACAAGTGGAACCAGAAATCTACTGCTACATTTGGCTAGTCCAGATTAACCTCCTTATACTTCAGTGATTTTTCCAAATATATACAAACACCTTGTTGGAACACTCTTGTATGCGAATCTCCTCTTACAACAGAAAACCCATGAACCTCAACGAAGGAAGAGCAAACCAAGCTTACAAGCCAAGTCTCACCAACCACAAACACCTCAAGCCTATTTTCTGGAATAAAATTTGAATTAAAATCTATTTTGTTTGTAAGACTTCTAACATTTGCCTGGCCAATCTCCAGCAATGAAAACTGGGAGACAAATGACTGCAGAGACCCTCAACAATTGATGGACCCAACACCCGCAGCACCGCCGTGGCAAACAGCATCCCCCTCAATGGGAACGCCTCCGCGGCCACCAGGGCCGCAATCGCGGTCACCAGAACCGTCCGTATGGCCACCAGCACCATTATTGCACTATCAGCACAAACACCAAGGTCCCCAGCACGATCACCAGCAACGCCACCGCCTCCACGCCCAGCTGCAACCCGGTTTGTAGCCGTCGCCCCAACAGCTGCTCTTCTTGCAATAATCTCCCGTCACTGTCTGTAGGTTAAGTCCCTCTGTATGAAAACAGACTTGAACTCATCCAAGAATCATACATTCTTGGCACCACCTAGCAGCATCCTTCTTCGATCACAATTCAGAACTTTTGCTCTTAACAAGCTGGTTTTGCCGATCCTAACAAGTCTACTGAGTTCAACTTCTATGTCCAGGGCCAAGCAGATTTTGTCAAATTTCTCCTTCACACCCTTAACCCTGCCAGTCTGGAAACCTCCGAGGACAATAGAGTCTTGGCGGCGTTCCTGTTCGCACAACTCTCTCAATTCTGCATGAATCCCCTGCCTAGAAACCGCAGCTTCGTAGGCCATGGACCCATCAGGTAGCTTATTGGCAGAATGACCGCCAGGTGCCAACTCAATTCTCCTTGACATCTCATCAACTCTTTCGGTAAGGGATCCAACAGCAACCAACAACTGACTGAAAGCTGACACAAGTCCAGTCTCCTTGCCAGGAACACAAGAAGAACTGGTTCTACCAGCACATCTACACCTGCAACAAAAATACTGCACAGCACCGCCAGTATCCTTCAAAAGACAACTAACAACATCCTCCTCTACCCCAAGACAAGACACACCAGCGTCAAATTTTCCGCGGCAGACCGAACAAGAAACGAAGCTATCCAAAAGAACGGCATCACAGAAGGAACAGTGCACATCCCCGCCAGGCAGCCCATGAACCGCTGAGTCCCCGCCAGCAGCCAGCGCATCAGCAGCCAGCCCACCCCTCCCAGTCAAGCCCCCAGACTTACAGGTCACTGCTGCCTTATGTTTTTTTGAAACTGCAAAGGTGTAGGTGGAAAGCCTCCGCCAACGCTGGTTCTTCGATGAACTTCCGCCACCGAGATGCCGCCGCAACCGCTATAGGCCTCCAGCAATGCCACAAGAGATGCAATTGAGCCAACAGACTCATGTTCCGACTGGGTAGCATCTGATATCTCAGTTTCTTCTTCATACTGGATGCGAGAGCTGTCAATCAAGATCTACTCGTCATGAGTGCTCTTCAATCCCTTGTTGTGAATTTTGCACTTAGCTTCTTCTTAGCTCACTTCAACCACAATACATTCGTACATCTTGAGATCTTTTGTCTCTCGCCCTCACCTCGTCTCCAACACTTACAGCCTTAAGCATCTTGATAATATTTTAGTAGGTGTTAGTCGAGGGCGTAAAAAAACGTTATGCAGAAGTAGCCAGCTCAATCCAACCACTCTGTTAATAAACCGTCAGTAGGTGTCAGTACAGGGCGTAAACGATAGAAAGTGGTGCAAATATCCTGTAGCTGTTCAGCACAGGGTGTATACAAACGGATGTATATCAAATAATCGTAATAATTTAATTACATAAATACCAATGCATAGCTACATTTTTTTTATATATGAACAGTAAAACGTGGTAAAGCGAACAGTGAAAATTCGGTGGAGGATACCGAAGATCTGCATTGCTTGCCTTTGCAGTCGTCTGGTGGTGTCTGCTGTGCTGGTGTGGTAGGTGCTAGTGTTTGAGGGCATGGGGTATCCACGCGTACTAGTGTTGAGGATGCCTCTGTGCATTCTGGTGGTTCTGGTGTTGGTGCGCGCTGCTCCTTCTGTGACCGGATCGTTGGTGGCGTCTTGATTGGATGTTTCTTGTGTGGATGCAAGTTTCATGCAGACCCGGCATGTGTTGGGATTGACAGGGGCGTCATTGACTGTGAGTGTCGGGAAGGAAGGAATGCTGTGAAGTATTTTTGCTGCAGGTGCAGGAGTGGATCCGGGTGGTGTCTGGTGCTGGTGGTGGAATTAAGTCGGATCTTCTGTCAGCGTTTGATCAGCTGCTTGCTGCTGTGGGTGCAGTCTCCAGAAAGCTGTCTGAAGTGTCAGAGAGGCTGGATGCAATGTCTGCTGCGGGAGGAGTTTCTGCTGTTGGGAGCAGTGCTGTGCTGTCTGTGGAGGAAGTGGAAATTATGATTGAGGAGAAAGTAGCTGGGTCTGCTGCTGTGGGTGGTGCAGTTGGTGGTGGTCTATCTGTGGAAGATGTGATGTGTATAACTGAGGAGATAGTGTCCAGTTTGGTAAATGGTGAGGTGGTGCGTTCAGAGCGGAGAGAGCTGAATGATAAGAAGCGTCGTAGGAAGTATGTTGTTCTGAGAGGTTTTTGGATCAAGTGATGCTGGAGTGGTGAAAGGAATGTTTGATAGGATCTGTGGAGTTCTGAACGTTGGCATGATTGAACTGAGTGACATCAAGTGTCTGAATGCTGATGGCTTATTTGCAGCATGTGTTGAGTATGATAAGCAGAGGTATGCATTGCTGAATGCTGCTAAGGGATTGATGCATGTTGATGTTTAAATCTGTATATGTTCAGAGAAATTTTACCTACCGTCAGCGTCAGGAGTTGATTGCTAGGAGGTCAGTGTTGCGGAGCTCTCCACGGGAGGTGGTGGTAACCGCGGCAGTGCTGGTGCTGATGGTGATGGCAGCCGTCAAGTTTTTTATAGTGGTGCTGTTGGTCGCGGTGGTGCTGGTTTTCGTGGCGGTGCTGGTTTCCGCGGTGGTGCTGGCGACCGTGGTTTTCCAGCTGGCCGCGATACTGGTGTTAGTGGTGTTGCTGGCAGTCGCGGTGTTGCTGGCGGTCGTGGTGTTGCTGGTGGTTGTGGTGTTGCTGGCGGTCGTGGTGTTGCTGGCGGTCGTGGTGTTGCTGGCGGTCGTGGTGTTGCTGGCCGTCGTGGTTTTGCTGGCCGTCGTGGGGTTGCTGGCCGTCGTGGGGTTGCTGGCGGTCGTGGATATGCCGGTTATCGTGGTGGTGCCGGTGAGCGCAGTGTTACTGGGGTACGCGGCGGTCCTGGGGGTCGTGGTGCTGTTGGACGTGGCAGTGGTATTCCTGGTGGTGTTTTGTCGGGTCTGGGTGGTCCTGTTCGTGGTCGGGGATGTGGTGGTGGCGGCGTTGGGCAGAGGTGGTCCTGTCATTGCTCGAGGGAGCGAGGTGCATCATTTTACGTTGAAGTTTGGACAGGCAAATGTAAATCCTCTCATCAACAAGATGTATTGCTTGGTCGATTTTGTCAGGGTCTGTGCCTTGGATATTGTTGTTGCAGGTGAAACTTGGCTAACTGCTTCGGTTCCCTTATATTTAATTTTATTGATAGGGTTTTGATGTTATTAGGGGTGATTTTGACAGGTCTGTTTGCAAGCATGGTGTTCGCTTGTTTGTGAGAAAAGGAGTTGGTTTTGCCGATTACAGCATTGGCTGCCCTAATGTTGCTGCCATTCACTGGTTGGGTGTTGGCTGTCTACCGTCCCCCATCTTATGATGAGGCTTGCAATTCTCGGCTCATTCAGCTGATCTTGACCTTTTGTGCTGACCATGAGGTGGTTATTTTGTGTGACTTTAATGGTCCCTCCTTAGCTTGGCCTGCCTCCTTAGCTTGGCCTTTTGAGAATGTTTTGGATGTGTATGTGCGCCCGGTGGATATGTCATTTTTGGACTTTTCTCTCTGTTGGTGTGACACAGTGGGTGACTGCGAGCACTTTTCTTGCAGGTGGCTCCATTTTGGACCTTTTCCTTCCATCCGAGTTGAAAAGGGTGGGCAGTGTTGAGGTGCTCTCCCCGTTTCCTCGTTGTATGCACTCTCCCGTTGTGTGTGACTATCTTTTCCTTGTGGATCTTGGATGAGATGTTGACTTTTTTCACAGAGAAAGATACCTTTGGCGTAGGGGAAACTATGATGCCATATCGGAGTCCCTTTTCGATATTGATTGGCAGTTGGAATTTATGTACCTATTGGTTGACATTGTTTTTTTGCATCTGGTGTCCCTACTGATTGGGTTGGTGGATGGATCTGCATGTTCCAGATCGCTATGGAGCCCTGTCCGTGCTGTGGTATGTCTGTTCATCCACCTCAACAGCTGATGAGAGTGATCTCTGGCCTGGCAGGACTTCAAGTGCTCAAGAGTGCCATTTGGTAGGGGGGATCCTGGTTCTGTGATGACAATGGACATATTTAATGCCTTGAACCACCAGTATCTGACCTATGCCATCAAGAGTCATGCTCACTATGAGGAACATCTCATGAATCAATTTTGCGAGTGTCTTAAGCTCTTTAATTCATACATCCGCAATCATAAGAAGGGTCGTATATCTGTTGGCCTTCTTCATGCTGATGGTGGTGAATATGTTTATGAGTGAAACTCTTCCTGATGCATTTGCGTCCGTTTTTGTGCTGATGCTCCTCCAAACCCTGCTTCCAGTCAGGTCTTTCATGGTGGGATGCCTGATCCAGTTGTCACTCATGCCCTGGTGCTTGGCGTGTTGTTGGCTCTAGATGCTTTGTCGGCAGTGGGTCTCAATGGCTTACATCCTAGAATTCTGAAGGGTTGTGCGGGTGCACTATCTAGGCCTTTGTTAATTCTGTTTTCGAGGTCATCCCTGCGTGGAGTTCTTCCAGACTTGTGGCTAGAGTCAATTGTGATCCCCCTATTCAAGGGCAAGTCAACGTATGATCCTCTGATCTATCGTCCTGTCAGTCTGGCCTCTGTGTGCTGCAAGAGTTTGGAAAGCATTATTGTTTCAGGTCTGGTCGAGTTTCTTGAGGGCAATGAGATTCTGTCCCCTCACCAGTTCGGATTCCGGCTATTTCGGTCTACTGGGGATCAGCTTTTTTTGGTTTATTCGGATGTTTTGGACTGGGTGGATGATGGGTTTGCTGTGGATGTTGTGCCGCTCAACTTTTTTAAGGCATTCAATGTCCTTTCTCATGATGTGTTGATTCACAAGCTGAGGTAGGTGGGAGTTGGTTCGGTTTTGGTTAGCTGGATTTGTTCATTTTTGGCTGGTCGTTCTATGAGGGTCGCTGTTGATGGGTGTTATAGAGGGTCGAAGGAGGTAGTTAGTGGTACTGGGCCCTGTGCTATTTCTGATCTATGTGAACCACATCACAAATGAAGTACTGTGCTTTTACAATTATTTGCTGATGACTACAAGCCTTACCTTCGATACAAGAGGATGAAGGAGTCAGCAGTTGCTGGCGTGTCATGTCTGCAGTCAGATCTGTATAGAGTCAGCGCAGTTGCTGCATCTTGGAACCTCAGGCTGAACTGCGAGAAGTGCGTTGTGTTGAGGTTTGCCAAGTGGTCTGGCGATGCTCCGCTGGCTCTGTGCCATTTGAGTGGTATTCCACTGAAGTTTGTTCAGTCCCACGGAGACGTAGGTGTGGTGGTGGATGTAAAACTGAAATTCCACCATCATGTCAGAGAGGTAGTGTGAAGGGCTTTGGGATTGGCCAACTACCTACTGAGATCCACCGTTTGCCACAGTCTTCACTTCATGGTGTCAATCTTTGTGATGCACATCTGGCCTGTCATGGATTATTGTTCGTCGGTGTGGAATGTGGGTTTCCTTGGGGATTTAAGGTTGTTTGAGTCAGTGCAGAGAAGATGGCCAAAGAATGAAGATGGACTGGTTGATTTGGATTATTTTTCCAGGTAGAAGTAATTTGGCCTTTTTTCTACAAGAGGGAGGCTTCTCAGGGCAGACCTTATGTATTACTGGAGTATTATTCACGGGTTGGATGGCGGTGCAGGCCTTGCAGGTCTTTTTCGGAGGGCCCCTAATGTGAGAACACAAGGCCATCCCTATAAGCGTTTGATGCCGGCTTGTAATACTGACATCAAGAGAAGATCCTTGGGCCCCATGTGTTCAGTTGTGGAACAGCCTTCCTAGTTTTGTGGTGGAATCAGATCCCCTCTGCATTCGAGGGGTTGCTGGCAGAGTTTCTGGGTGATGTTCTGTTTGAGTTTGTTTAGCTTTGGGGGTGTTTTTCTGAAGCATGTTGGTGTCTTGGCTTTGAGTTGGCCTGCCAGATGCTCAGTCTCCTTTTCTTACTTTTGTTCTTACCTTTGCAGCCCCCCAAGGGCTCAGCATACCCAGTCGTCAGGTGCACCGAGCGAGGAGAGTCCAGCACAACCATGCGCGCCAGCACCTAAAAAGACTCTACAGAACAACGACGGGAAAATGCTGGAAGGGATGTGGACCATTGGCTTCCAGAAAGCCAATCCAAAGCCACTGGCATGAAAACCTTAAGAACAACTACAACCCAGCTGAAAACTATGAAAGCAGATACATATA
>SDVV010046003.1:0-10014 GCA_016164225.1 Gammarus roeselii
TATATACGATACTCATGTTCATGTGAAAGTACCCAGCTATTTAACTGACTGTGAAATTGTACTTTCATAAGCAATGTTAAATGTTCTTGTTTTCTGTTTTCCGTAAATGCCTTCCGTCTCCCGTCCTAGCCTCCTGTCTCCAGTCTCCCATCCATAAGTACCATCAAAAAAGTGAAATTGGTTTAATCTTCCTTTCGTATTTAAATAAGTCAGGTGATTTCATTATTAACCGCACTAATCCGGCCATGTGCCTTATTCGAATGATAATTAACGGCTACTATTGTGGGTTGAAAAAAACGCAATAACAGGAAGGCACCCGTTGCACCGTGTAGCAGACTTATTTGTTGTCTCATCTTGCACGTGAGACAACAAATAATGCGGAACAACTCGTTATTTTGCCCATTCGACGCGGGCATTACCATCAGCTAAAAGACCGGTCATTTCACTGCAACTGTTATCTACTTCAACAATCGTGGAAATCATTTGGTACAGACTCTAGCATACTGGTATGCCGGAGATGAAAGGAAAATATTTTTTCTTTATTATTAGGAGATGATACCAACAATATACATTTAAGCAAAAACAGCCGTCGCGTATTAGAACTTCCCTGGGATCCATACAAGTTATTCATTTTTAATAGCTGATATAAATATGAAAAAAAGGTTTTATATTGAATTCTTCAAATTTAAAAATTGAGTTCATTAATTCCTGGCTAAGGTGCTGGACAGAATATTTCAAGAAACTTCATACATCAGAATGTTTATCTCTATGTATGATAACAGCTTGCTGAAATAATTTATATTGAAAGTAAACCCACTTACAAATATAATTTAATAGTTGAATTCTGTATGTCACAACAATTTCAACACGGGAAACTTTTACACCAGCTCGTCGAAAAGAAGTTGCCACCTCTCAATTTATTGATATCATTGACGGTTGAAACGCGTTCTGCGAGGAAGGAGAGTTCTATTGCCTAGTTTCATTTGACGATGCGAAGCACGAACTGAACTTCTTGTGATGGAGAAAGTTCAGCTGCTCTGGAAACTAAACACATTGTGATGAGAATAAATGTATTCATGTATTGAGATAGTTGTCGACAAGTTACTGATTCTACGATCTAAGGAAAAATTCAGTTGAAAGGGGGAATTGAATTTGATATAAACAAAATTGGCACTGCTATCATAATGGTTTCAACGAGATTTTATTGCTGCATTTTCTGGTACATCTCGTTGTGAAACGTAATTAATAGATACAGTGAAATCGATCAGCAAGAAAAATTGTACTCATCGAAATGTAAATCATAGTTATTAAAATATGAAAGGAAAACGTCACCCAATGCAGAGTAAAGAATTTGCCAAATGGTGTCTGTTATTTTTTGCCATAACTCGCTGCAACCACACATTTGAATATGCTGTATTATATGAGCCAACTGTTTATTCCTAATTGATAACCATATGTTTGCTGAGCCTGCTAAAGTTTTTCACCTAATAAACAATAAAGAAGAAATGATTTCAAACAGAAGTTAAGGAACTTCATCGCTTGCTATGAAAATCATACATTAGGGAGTATTTCATATACGTTTGTGTTGTCATTTCAGTTTTTGCTTCTGTTATACCGAAAATAGTATCCAATTCCAGGTCTTGCTTTTATCGATCGCATTGTGTGAGTGCAAATTTCTCAATTTATCTAACAGTAATTTTTTATCTTTTCAGTTTGATGATGATTCATTACCCATAGAGTGGAAAAATATCCTTTAGCGTTCGACAGCCAAAGATCATTCTTTATCAATCGCCTTGACTGTCTTCTTTGAGTCAAACAGTTTACTGACCACGTTGCTATCATAGAAAGAGCAGTAGTTGCATAGCGAGAGGTGCTAGAAAATGTCGCTGCTTTCAGTGCATAGAACATGTTGTCTTTCACAATACACGAGATGCAAATGGGTCGTTACTTGGAGGCTTATGATAGGTAGAATTACTTCCGCGACACATCTCGTTTGGTTAGTGTGAATAAAATAAACGACTTATTTGTTCATATCATATGGTACACTAAATCTTACACGAAATCGGAATGGTAAAATTGTTATATTTATGTTTAGAATTATAAATAGTTTATGTAATGACTGAAGAACAGGTGTTGTCTTAAGTCAGCAATAATTCTAAATAATAATTTATATGTCAGTAAATGAAAATCTAACAATCAGTAATTGTTGACTGATGTACATATGACCATTATTCGCTATTTAGTTGAAATTTGTATATGAAAATGGACAAGGTTTTTAAGGTAATGTTTTGCATGAAAGTGTGTGGTATTGCAGCCCTCCAGCTACTCGCAGTTGGCTGTTATTGGCCTCTGGATTCATATTTAGTAAATGGAAGTTAATGATGCCCATAGTCTTCCACCCACGCTCACATCAATGCACTTCATATGCTATGCCGTAGTGATATATCTCAAATGAATCAGGACTGAATAAATGAATGCAAATATTCTGTGTGGATCTTTCCAAAGGAGAAAGATTTTTTCAATAATGTTTAGCCCAATACTAATTTCCGTCAATTAGAAGCTGAACGTCAGCTCATGAATAAAGTAGTTATTACACAAAATTTTCGACCAGGTACCCTTTTCCGCCATCACACCAAAAATTTAGAGAAGTGCATTTTGCCGGCGACAGGTGGCTGAAACTTGGATGGAAGACAGCGAAATAAAATGTACCTTTGTGTCTCTCTTCAGTATATTACACCTTATTATATGACTTTGAAATTAGATTTTGAAACATTTTAAATAATGGATAAAGGCATTTAATCGTAAACCGTATTTGTTATCTTATTTATGATACTGGACATTTTGTTATATACCACCATTTTGTTCTGATACAAAATGTGCGATATTTCATACCTGAAAATAATTAATCAACATATCATGTATCTCAGCAATGTTTGCAATGTTTAAGAGTTAACGGACCTGGAGTTTTTAGTGGTCGTCATTCTGGCCACGAAAATCATTAAAGAAACAATTCTGTTGGTTTGTCGTATCTGACGACTTTTGAAATTGATTACACAGTATCGCTGCCCCGGGGAAGACATCAGTATCCTGATCGGTCTGGGGAAGATATCAATTGGAACAGAGAAGATCGCACACTCTGCAGCCAGGCGAGAAAATCTCATAAATCACTTTACCTTCAAAAGATATGTAGTTACTCAATGAAAATATTAATAAAAAATATTCCGAAGTTGTGCGATAATTGAAGCACGCGTCTGAATGGAATAGTCAAATCTTGCGTCCAATGATCTCAAGTACGTATCCCGCAGGATATAAAATCACTTAATTTAATACTACTCTTAAATACCATTTACTCATAGAAAAGACTTGAAAATTCATTAAGACATGATTGCAATGTTAATTCTTTCCCACACGTCTCCTGCGTCCCGCTTGCTTCAGTGCGGTGTGCAGGCGTTGACTGATCTACGTCGCCTCTTGAAGCAAGTTATCAGATACATTTATTTTGATGTATGTCAAAGTAGATCAACAAACCGTTTTGGAAACACCAACATGATTCCAATTGATCGGACGAAGAAACATTGTTGGTGTATCCTGAATTTAACCCAATCCCCAAGGCGCATGCATGCATGCCTATCCCATTGCCTTGGCAATGATGGTCTCAGTAGAGTATATAGCAGCGAAAGTCGCACTGGAAAAGAACAGCGAAAGTCGCCCTGGAAAAGAGCAGCGAAAGTCGCCCTGGAAAAGAGCAGCTAAAGTCGCCCTGGAAAAGAGCAGCGAAAGTCGCCCTGGAAAATGACTACAAAAATCGCCCTGGAAAATAGGCGATAAAAGAGCCGAAGCAAGATGCAAATGTGAAGGATTTAGATAGACGATAATGTGGGTGTACGAATATGCTTTTAGTGAAGGATTTAGATTGGCGATAATTAGTGACTCTATGTACTGTATGCTTTTGTGGAGGATTTAGATTGGTGATAATTAGTGAATGCAAATAAACTTTTAGTGAAGGAATTATACCAAAAACGCATATTTTTTGTGACTCGAGCGAATATGCTTTTAGTGAAGGAATTATATGTAGGATAATTAGTGACTCTATGTATGATTTGTGAAGGAATTAGATTGCAAATATGCTTTTGTGAAGGAATTAGATATAGGATGACCAGATTTTTGAACCTTTTATCGAATGTATTGGTTAGGATGTATGTTATTTGTTAGTGACTCAGGCGCTGTACTTCTCGGACATTGTAGTTACATGTTAAGACAAATTGATCAAGATAGTTTTTGATGCTTCATAGAGATACCATGAACGGAGGTTTTTTGTGACTGGGCTAATGCATTTGTTAGATCGCATCTCGTGTGGTCTGTTCTATTCGGGTCAAGTGAGGTTCTGTTGGTTCATGGAGCCCGCCCATGAACAGAGGTTTTTTGTGACTCGACCGAATATGCTTTTAGCGAAGGAATTAGATACGCGATAATTAGTGAGTACTTATATTATTTGTGAAGGAATTAGATTGGTGATAATTAGGATGTATATTTTTAGTGAAGGAATTAGATATAGGATGACTAGATCTTTGAACCTTTTATCGAATGTATTGGTTAGGATATTTGTTATTTGTTACTGTGTCTAACTCAGGCACTGTATTTCTCGGTCATTGTAGTTTTATGTTAAGACAAATTTGATCAAGTTAGTTACTGATGATACGTAGAGATAACAGGAACGCATGTTCTTTATGAGTCGGCCGATGTATTTGTTAGGATGTATATTATTTTTAGAATGTCTGACTTACTCGCTGTATTTCTCGGACATTGTAGTTATATGTTCATTTTCTTCTATTCTGTTCAAGTGAGTTGCTTACGATACATAGAGACTGGCCGTGACGGTTGGGGAAGAGAAGAGAGGTCGACCGAACTCAGGCGGTGTCCAAACCGCAAATGCTAATTATCGATTTTATCTCTTGATGTGCGGTAACACAATGATCTTATCTCGAGATAAGACCATCTTGGGGAATTCAGTTGCCTTACGATATCTTTCAGATTCCTTACGATTTTTCAGCTTGCATTGCTTACGTACGGATTATAAAAATATGTTATTAGGGCTTCTCGATACTGTACATGATTGGAATATTTCGCACGGTATGATATATTACGAGATTGTTATTGAATGTTTTATTTGAATGGACATTTTTACTGCTCGAACCTAAACTGTTAGGATATTCGATGTAGTTTTGCAAGAAATATGGGGTATTTATTAGGAGAGCTTAGATAGTTATGCTTTATTTGACTCATTTTCAGAGGATGTTTGATGGAGTTTCTAGCGGTGAGATGCTTGATGTTGAATATAGGCTACGAACATTTACAGGTTCTAACATGTTCATGTTGACGTGCTTGCATCATTTTATACGAAAATGTCCTATTTCTGACTATACCTCGACCTATTTTTCCCAATACTGTACCCATGTGACCTCATTACTGTACTGTACCTCATAGGTCTAGAAATTTGGTATAGATTTGAATGGTATCGTAGTAAAAAATTGCGTTATTCTCATGATCTCAGAGTTAAATGTCAGATATTTTGGAGGAATGTATGTTTAAGAGGTGCAAGTCCATTATGCATCTTAATGGATTTTTCGGTATTCATCCCTGCAAATGTATACAGTATTTTTTAGAAGACGATTTACTGAATGGTGGGGTCCTAGACCATTAACGGCTTGACTATCCTTCACCTAAGAAGATATATTTACCTACGATAGCTTAGAATGTTGTGTACAACTTCTATTAGCTTAATATCTATCACATTTTCAACGTGGGGCAAGAGGCGTTTAGTGCATTTTCAACGCTAGTTCAATCGAGTTAAATTTAGGATATTGCAAAAAAATATTTATTAGATACATTATTTTTATTGAAAATAGATTTTGACACATTTATATCTACATAAATATACATGGGATATCATTTTACGAAAATATATCATTTTCACACCGAAAATTCGACGTGAGCATCTTGACGAAACATGAATAATGACTTCGACCTCGCTCTCTTGTGTTATCTTGATCCTTGGTACCAGTGACAGTCTGTGGCTTCTTAATCAATGACGTATATTTATTCCTCATCTGAAGCTGTCAACTCGTCTTATCGGTGTAGGATTTATCATCTGGGTGTGGTTTTTTCTCGGATCTATTGGTGTTCGAGCGAGGTTTTTAAGGTTGCTGATTTTAATCACTATTACATGTTTGTGACATCAAATCGTTTCAGATTTTTTTCCTTGCTTTTATCCACATTTCCATTCCTTATATACCCAATTCTCCTAGCACTCAAACATTCTTGACTGCATTCTTTCTCTTCTCATGCTTCATTACCAACATATTTGAAATAAAATCAGATATAAATTTGATTTTATTATGCAGTTTTACACTTTTACTTGCCACCCTTTCATTACCCCATTTTGATAAATCGGTTTCCTTCAACGTTTGTAGATTTTTCTTCATATGACATATCCTCGATATCACTGTCACTGATATCCATTCCACTGAAAGTATCCCACGTTTACCCTTATTTTTCATTATTTTAAATTTCGGTTATGGCTCGGGTCTTTCTCCCACCATATCGATTTAGCCATTTTCACCCAATCTTCATACATTCCTAACTTGAGTGTTAGTGGCACACTACTTTCTTTTACGCTCGCACCTTTTTGAGCTCTATCTTTCTCATTAGATTGGAAACCAAAGTCCGGATCATTATGTTCTATCAATACGCCTATAGCATACTTTGAGGTCATATTTCCTCGTTCATTTTCAAGATTAGCATATTCAAGATAATGGTGTCCTATCAGATGACGCCTAAGCCCGAATGTGGAGCCTGATTTGCCTAATTTTATCTCCGCACTGCAAATAACACACACCCCCGTCTTTTCATTCCTGTTAAAATACTTCCATATCAAACTGGGCCGCACCTTTCTTCCCCGAAAGCGAATCGCCATCTGAAGAGTACAGATATGAGTCCAATTTATACATACAGGATCGTTACCTTCACTGCATTGCTACATGTATGAGTTCCCATGTAGACATTTACTCACATTTTTGTGCAAAAGGGTTGCCACACACTGCCGGATGCAATAATACAGTCCCAACCTAACCTATCCAATAGAACAACATCCCTTGCTGTTGATACAAGATATTTCATCTGCATCAGCTTCATAATATGTTATGTTAAAAGAAGTAATCATCCTATCCGACCCTAACCAATCTTATGTACGGTATTCAGTTATTGTTTTTATACAATGCATAATACATTTCTCTACTTGTCTCTACATTTTGATCTATCCTTTGCAGTTTTGACACCTAATTATTTCTACTTCGCAATCATTCTCGACTCATATATATCACCAGAGCGGTCAGATTTTCTCAATCTTAGATGGATTTTATGTTTCCATCATACAAACGGCCTCTTCATTTCATACTCGGTCTAACACATTTTCGTCAATATCTCCTGACACGTCATCCTTTGACGACTTGCACACTCGATCGACCTGATTTCGTTCCAATATTTTTTCCAAACTCTTCACGATGACAGCGTTTCAAATGTCCCCACACGTTACTCGTCGATTTATGTTTATTCAATTTAATTTCTTTCTGGCCAAGTTTACAAGCCCCCGTCACCCCATTTCTTTCGAACAATCGAGGACTCAAGCTATAACCCATCCTAACACAACAGAATCCCAATATTGACTGAATATTTTCTCATCGGACTCTGATTTATATCTTACCATTCTGTCACACATATACAGCATTTACCCCAAGGTAGGTTTATGGGTAGCGTTGCATAACTTGAAATATATTCTCCTTCCGTATTCAACAATTTCATTTTTTCCTTCGACCAACGCAATGTATGCAATTTCATCGCATAACCTTTGAGTTATAGGATATTATAAACAATTGATTTAGGATTTACATACTTTTATTTGTATCATTTACAGATCTTGCTGACATCATCAATGACTTCTAACTGTTTTTTCGATCACAGCATGACTCGTATAGCCACCCATATCCTGCATCACGATGTTTAAGTTTCCTCTCAAAATCTATCATATAATCCACTATATCTTTGTTGCGAATACCAAAGGCTGTTCCGTGCCTTTGTGTCCAAAAATGTAATTCTTCTTCTTCTTGAACTTTAATTGTTCGAATCTTCTCAAATTCAATGTCATTCTGTTTTTCATCAATGAGGAATTCTTGCATACGTTCCAGGTTATCTTTGGTTCTTAGGAAAAATCCGTTCCCCAACACTTCAGCTTTAGTACAATCATGATGATTTTCCACTCGGATCATATCAATTTCGAGAGTTGATTTCTTATTTTCCTTGAAGTTTGTTACATACGACTGAAATCCGTCGATGTCAGTTACCCAGAGTCGACTTCCTTTTTCCTTCATCCATATATGAATGTTATCTCCCACTCTTTTGATTCTTGTTTTACCCATTCTGAGATATCTGATATCTTCATCACTTGTCAATATATCCTCGATCCGACTCATATCATCTTCGGAGATTTCTTCTTCCAGAACACGTAAACTAATTTTTGTCACTTGAACATCCATTTTATCTATTTGAGGATGATCCGTCCGTATCCACTTATCGTCCACGTAACACTGACTCCAATCACGTCATACAACTTGCTATTATAATGTTTCTGCAAATCTTTAAGCCTATCATCACTCGTTTCGGCGATCAATTACGTATGTATGTATGTCTCTAGTCCTGTATACGTATGTACATGTCAAAAACCTAACCTTACCTAACTTATGTACGGTATTTTGTCTTTGATATATACAATCCATAACAAATTAGGTTATGGATTGTAGTTTTGATACACACTTCCAATTTTGATCTACCAAATTTTTCACGACAATTCGATGTTGCCTCCTTACTTACATACAACCGTAACCATCATTACTATGCATCAGTCTCCTCTCAAATTCCTCCATATACTCCACCATGTCTTTGATACGAATTCGGAAACCTATTCCATCCTCATGTCCCCATAAATGTAGATCCCCGCATTTCCATAAATGTGTTCTTCTTCTTCTATGCGAACTTTAATTATTCGAATCTTATCCAATTCAATATACCCCCAAACTTTATCCGAAAGAAATTCCATCATATACTCCAGATTTTCTTCACTCCCTAGATAGAATTTATTTTCCACTAACCCAACTTTCTTACATGTGTGGAAGTTTTCTGCTCGGGACATATAAATTTCAAGATATACGTTCTTATATTCTTTGAACACTGTTACATACGACTGAAATGTCTTGAAATCAGTCACCCAAATCCTGTTTTCTTCATTCTCCTTCCATATATGGATATAAGTTTCCGCTCTTGCGATTCTTGTTCTCCGCATTTGTAGATAATTAATATTTTCATCACTTGTCAATATATCCTCGAACCAAGCTAAATCATCTTCGGAGATGTTTTCATCCAATACTCGTAAACAAATTTTTGAGATGTGAACATTCATTTTTATCTATTTGAGGATGATCCGTACGTCTCCGCCGCTTGTTCTCCACGTAACACTGACTCCATTCGCAGCCTGCAGATACCTTTTATAACTTGATTACATGTTTCATCCTGCAAAACATTTCGCCTATCAGCGCTCTCTGTCGTCAACATGTATGTACGTATGTACGTGTATAAACCTGTATACGTTTGTGCACGTGTATATTTGAGCGTATGTACGTGTACATGTATTGAAAAAATATTTAAATATTTATAACAAAATTTAAAATTCAATACAATTTAAGAAAAAAAAAATCAATAAAAAAAATAACACGTCAAAACTATTATCGCCTCCGTGGCGCAATTGGTTAGCGCGTTCGGCTGTTAATCGAAAGGTTGGTGGTTCGAGCCCACCCGGGGGCGATAATAGTTTTGACGTGTTTTTTTTTTATCGATTTTTTTTTTTACTTTTTTTTAAATATAAATTGTATTGAGTTTTAAATTTTGTTATAAATATTTATATATTTT
>SDVV010046004.1:0-10014 GCA_016164225.1 Gammarus roeselii
AAATGAATATCCCAGAGTGTCCAACATGTCCTGGAGATTAGCTCCGTACGCCACCATCAGCTTGGCATTAACTGGTTCAAATTTGAAAAATAAATATACCGTAGTCACCAACTCAATATAGCAGACCATTTCGCACTGCACTTTCAATCTATTTGCAAAGAGCAGCTCGAGTAATTAGGGATGTGTTTGTTTATTTATCAATTGCAGACTGACTGTTGTCCCTAGACCTAATCTCTCTTTCATTTTTGTCGATATTCATTGGGATAATGAGGTTAATGAGGTCAATGAGGTTAATGAGGATAATGAGGTTAATGAGGTTAATGAGGTTAATGAGGATAATGATGTTAATGAGGATAATGAGGTTAATGAGGATAATGAGGTTAATGAGGATAGTGAGGTTAATGAGGATAATGAGGTTAATGAGGATAATGAGGTTAATGAGGATAATGAGGTTAATGAGGTTAATGAGGTTAATGAGGATAATGAGGATAATGAGGATAATGAGGTTAATGAGGATAATGAGGTTAATGAGGATAATGAGGTTAATGAAGATAATGAGGTTAATGAGGATAATGAGGTTAATGAGGTCAATGAGGTTAAAGCAACATGAATGGTTTTCTTTAGAGCATGTGAAGTATCGCTTGAAAATTGTTCTGTAGCACTGAAGGAAATGTTTCGTATCATTGACGTGGCTCATAATAGGGTGTATAATAGGGGTGGTTTCATCATAAGTCTACTTCAATATCACAGATCGAAATCAATTGCTAGCTTTTGTAACAATCTTCCTTCACATTGTTAGCACCCAATAATAACGAAGCCTACACGTACAACACCTGCATCTACAACTCTAAAATGAAACATTCTTGCAAACGATGATAATTGTATCTCTCGTGTTATTGTGATCATTTCAGGTGTTTCCGACCATTACCCTATTTTTTTTCTCTGAATTCTCCCGAGCACCGTATCGCGAGCGTGATTACATACCGTAATGTATGTAGCAAGCGTAACATACAACATTAATAAGAGGCGCTGAGAACATACAGCTTCAATGATAATCCACTGTAAACTCGTTGATGCATTTACCCAGTTTCTTTGTGTACAAATTGAGCCGCGCTCGAGGCACATTACTCTTTAATAACAAAAGAGCTCCTCCGCAAACAAGCTAAGAATCCGTGGATGACACCTGGGCCTACTTGTCTAAGCAAGCAAAAAAACTGACTGTTGCGTCGATTTGCGCATAAACATACAAATAAACGTTACAGTAAATGAGTTCACTAAACTGACTACCATTGGTAGTGAAAGACATATTCAAACTGTGATCGAGACCTTTCTGGACAATAGCAACAAAGTTGGGGGAGTTATCAGTCCCCTTCTTGAAAAATATAAATCGAGTGTTTCGAATTCAATTATTATTCATGGTAAGGACATCACAGATCCACAAACGATTTCAAATGTTCACAACAATAATTCAATGGTATACCAGGTACCCTATTAGCAACAACATCCCTTTTGAACAATATTTGAGAATACAATCCTAGAACAGCCAATCGTGAACTCTGTGGGCCAGAACTAAATGGAAGCAATCGTAAATGATTTAAAGATAGTAGCAGCACCGCTGGAATAACATCCCAACAATGTAATTACAGCATGCAATATCTGGAATTGGTGCTGATCCCTTGACCTAACTCAACAATAAGTTACTTCAGCAGAGAGCTTTTTATCCCGATGCACTACAAATTGTTTGATTTAGTCATATTTTTAAATTTTAAAGCAGAAATGACAAAAAAAATCGCCCAATTTCATTCCTGCTCGTCATACGTTTTTTTTAAAGTTTATTTTACTTAACACAAATCAACATGGCTTCCGAGCTATCAATTCCATGGAGATGTTCCTGGTGGGTTCAGTAGGGGGGAGTCACTGTTGCCACTTTTATGGACATCAGTAAAGCTTTGACCGAGTGAACCCTGAGGTACAATTAACGTTGGAGTATCGCCAGGGTTGATCCACGGACCTTTCTCTTCTAATCGACACTTGGTGATATTCTAAGCCCTGGCGACAGGTTCTCCTGAGTCCTTCATATTGACGATACAACTGTGCATGCCACATAGATAAATTTTAATGATACAATCACTCTAATGAATAATCAATTAGCCTACACTTCAAACTACTTCATGTCTAATTAGTCGGGTAACTCCCAGGAGGGAGTTACCAATTTCTAACATATAGGTCAAATTGAAAGGTCAACTAATTGTAAATGAAGCATGAACACAGTTTGTCGGTGTGATAATATACGAAAGACAAATGGAAAGATAGAATTTATTTTGCTGCAGGAAAATTGCATTGATTATGCATGTGGTATCATTTACAAATTTTCAAATTGTTTAGCAGCTGCTGTAAAATGTCTTTTATATACTACAGCTTCAATCATACCTTTCTGACTTACTGTATTATTGTGTATGCTTCCACCTGAAAAACAACCAAGGACCTATCATTTTTATAGTCAAAAGAGTGTTATTGTAACACTCTCAAGTTCTGGCTGACGTGACCACACGTTGCATCGCTTCTGTCGATAGAAGATTCTCAAACTCTGTCAAATCATTAATTTTCACAGCAATGCCTGATTACAAAGCTTTGAATCAATTAACTTTTGTTTAGAATGATTATATCGTCTAAATCCCCCTATGTATAATCTTCGTAATAATACGGCTTGGCAAATTCACGGAACCTCGTCAACACAATCCCAGCTGTCTTTTTCAAATACAGGGCTACTAGTACTTGGAAGTCGATTGCTTCAGATATCAGAACGAGCAGCAGTATAAGTACCTTCAAACGTACACGAAAATTACATCAGATTGAACTAGTACGTGCTGAAATTCTTGAATAGTTGTTTACTCCCTCTCTGCAATATACCATGCCAAGTATTTCTCATTCATAAAAGTCATTTCCCTTCCAAAGTTTTTTTCTTCTTGTTTCATATGCTCACATTTCCTGTTATCTTGTACATGTAGTAGCCTGTTATCTTGTACATGTAGTAGCCTGTTATCTTGTACATGTAGTAGCCTGTTATCTTGTACATGTAGTAGCCTGTTATCTTGTACATGTCGTAGCCTGATTAATTATCTTATATGTGCCGGGTAGGAAAATTGATATGTTTCTATCCTGCACATATACAACCTAGCTGTCATGTTAACTGGGGTTATTAGTTTCCAAAATTTATAACTCGTCTGCCAAACACTATACGAGGAACTGTAGTCTCCAACCCCATGTTGAACATTTTCTACTCGCAGGTTACTTATTAAAGGTCAATGCGAACAGTATTTGGCATGATAACTTAAACAACAGTTGACCGTACCTCTATCACAAACATTTTATCTATCAACATATTGAACAATTCAAAATAGAGAGTGTCCGCTACTCATAAGTTCATATTATGAATATTCAAGAGGAAAATGTTGTCTCTAGAACATTGCACGCTGATAAATACCTGGTACATATTATCTGTGTTATGTGAAATTTGTGAAGTTTTTCAATCAGTTCTTATGCCCAAATGAATTTCAAATCGTGATTCCTAATAAACAATATGGGGCAGAAATTATTTCCTCTTTATTACTATTTATGTTTTACACTGCTTCGTAGGGATGACGTTTGTACCGAAAGCTATTCGTTTATTTCGAATGTAAGGGGAATGTAAAAAAATTGTCAACCTGCCGTAAGTGCTTCCCACTGAATGAAGGAGCGTTCCACGCTAAAACCCGCTTGGAGGCACCAAGGACATGTTGGCGCTTTCGTTCCCATTTATTTGTCCATTAGATGGTTTTGAATTTTCCACGTGTCTCCTCCTGTACATAGGTAGTTAATTCATTTCTGGAGTCTCTCCTGTTCAAAATCTTGGTTTGATTCAACAACTGACGGTTTGCAAGCATTTCTGTCCTATTTGGGTCACATATTGTTCTATCGGGATGTTGTCAGGGATTTGATAATAGAGAACCAATCTCGATGGTGCAGGGTACTAAATTGTTCAGGATGCTCGGATGCCAGTTGAGCGAGAAAATCTGCACGCTCATTCCCACTTCTAGCCTCGCTGCCCGGGATACAGCAGAATTCGACCGCTAGGCCTGCCTCAGTCATTGTAAGCGGGTCTTGTTTTATTTCACGTTGAGCGGGGTTTCATAATACTGAGTTTTACGCTGAGTGAGGGCACTCAGACTGTCAGAAAAGATGACGTATTTACTGAGCACTGAATTAATAAACGATGTTTCTACATATTTTTATGAGTTAAGATAATTCTTTAATTATTTGACTCTTATTTATATGGGTTACAACTGCTTTGTTGAGTTCATGATAAATGAGGAAGTTTGAGTTCTTATTCTTCTCTAGCAATAAGATGAACATTGGAGTAAGACTTGTTTATCCATGGCGATGTCGATAATTTACGTTGCTAAGCCTCATGAAGAAGTTACTCTTTACTCGTGACCGAAATTGATCGCAGACCCATGAAACCCATCCATTGAGCCAAGAGGAAAATTATAATAGTGAAGAAAATTAGTCACAAATCCTCCTCGGCAGATCGTAAGTGCTTTTATAGCAATACCTATTCTGTGATTTGATTAGCGGTTCCAGATGGTGTCGACGAACACTGCTTGATAACTCACCAGATGACCTGTATGCAAGAAGGTTACGGAGCCTCTCCGAAATCATAAGTGGTCCACTGATAGAGATCTTTAACAGGTCTATGACTGGTCGAATTATTCCAGAACATTGGAAAACAGCAAACATCACAGCCGTATTCAAGAAGGGTAGAAAGCAAGAGCCAGGAAGCTATAGACCCATCAGTATCACATCTATGGTCGGCAAAACCTTGGAAAGATTGATAAAAAACATGTATAATATGTCACCTCGAGAGAAACCACCTCATCAGGGATACCAAACACAGCTTCAGAAGCATACTTAACTGTCTGTCCAATCTCATGGACTTATCCGTGTGTTTATCCGTGTATTTATCCGATTATCTAGTATTTGGGATCGATGTGCTAAGTTGTTGGAATCTCATTTACCTGGTAACCTTCATGTTAGATATAATAAATTAGGTCTCAATTCGTATGTGAACGTGTTTCAATATTTCACTATCCTAAAATGTGTTTTAGTACTTCATTTTGCAGAAATGCAATTATTTTTTTAATCATATTCAATCATATTAGGTCCCTCATTTAATTAATATCCGGTTTAAATCACAGAGTTGCTTAAACCTACCCTTTCATCACTTATCTTCGTGCCAATCAGCTCTTCTATAGAACTCTATTATTATGGAATAAAACTCCACTGTTCCTTAGATGATTAAATTCTCATTAAACCTTCACAAATGCTTAAAGTTTCTCTTATTGGAAAGGACGCGGGCTGTGCTGTAATATTGATTAGTGTACAACGTCTATGTATCTCTGCCCTGCGTGAGGTCACTATGCCCTCCTTATTGGGAGATCAGTGGAGCATGTGGTAGGGTTAGCGTCCTCTGGTTGCATTGGAACGGCCCAGGGTGGCGGATGCCGCTGGGCGATGGGAATAGCCTGCTATATTCTCCTGCGATTTATTTATGTTTATAATGGAGTGGCCTTCCTTCTCTGCGCTGTATTGCTGACTGGTACCTACGATAGATGGATTGTAATAATCTAATCTTGATGTAGCTTGTGAAAATTTAAATTTATATTGTCGAATCGTGGATGGAAAATCTCCTTCTGTTTTATCAAATAATGGATGAAGAACTATCGTACTTTGTTATTGTTAGTCATGTTTCTTATCTCCTTGACAGTTTTTTGCGCTTTGTTTTAATTTGGATCATGGTCACAATTTTTTTTTTCAAAAAAACTTGGATTTTTTGACATGAGTGATTTATTATGAATAAATGTGACTTTTACTCTTCAATGTTGACAAATATACTGTCGATACTCCTTCACTTTTTATCCGAATAGACTCTCTATACATGAGTTTGATTTCATGTATGCATGTGTGCATGTGAATTCAATAAAAATCATTATCATTATCATTATTACCAATAAGGTCACCGAGATATACGATGAAACCAAAGCTGTCGACCTTATTTATCCTGATTTCCAAAAAGCGTTTGATAAGGTCCCTCATGACTGCCTACTTAGAAAAGTGGAGGTGCTTGACATAACTGGAAATGTGGCCAGGTGGCTCCGGCCAAGGAAAAAATCAGTGGGTTACGGTAACATCAAGAGTACCCCAGGGCAGTATTATTGGGTCTTTTCTCTTTAAAATCTATATAAATGACCTCGACACCGACGTCGTTAGCAAGTTATCAAAATTTGCTGACGACACTGAACTCTGACACAAAGCGGACTACGAGCAAGATCGCATAACTATCCAAAGGGATCTTAATAAACTATAGTGGACTGGTCGGATAAGCGGCAAATGAACTTTAGTATAGAAAAATGTACTTTTATGCACATCGGATCACCAAATCGAAGTTCTGCTTACGTAATGCAGACCAGTATATGACTGAAGTAGACCAACAACAAGACTCTAGAATATTAATCACCAAAGATCTCAAGTGGGAAAGCCAAGTGGAAGCTAGCTACAAGAAAGGCAATAGGAACCTTGTCTTTATATCCAGAAACTTCCACTACAAGTCCAGGGACATAGTGCTTCCGTAATATACTTCACTCGTCAGGCCTCAAATTTAATTTGCAGTACAATTTTGGTCCCCTCACCTAAGAAGGGATATTAACAAAATGGAACGTGCTCAGCACCGAGCAGCAAAAATGATCCCGGACCTGACAAATAAGACATATCCGCACTCGAAAGAAGACGACTTAGAGGTTAGTTAAAAGCAACTTTCAAATACCTTAACGGGTTTACTAGAGCTAGTCCTGTGGGCCTCTTTGTCCGAGATCATAACCCAATAAACAGAAATAATGGACGAAAACTGCAGCTAAAACCATTCTAAACATCAGTGGCCTATAACTTCTTTCCAATCAAGATACCAACAATTTGAAACCGTTTACCACATGATGTGGTGAACAGTAATAACGTTAACACCTTGTAAATCCGCCTCGACAAACACTGGGAGACTAATTCACCCCCTTACTAAGAAAATGTGTCGTCAATATAATTCCGCTAGGGAGGCAACAACCTCCGTTGGAGCCTTCAACAACCGGCAGCCCACGAATGATGGGCACCTCATCTAGGCTAGGCTAGTTGCACTGCTTTTTCAATTTCGGAATACTGGTAGAATGGACTCATCAGCCCGTCCAGGCCTACTACTACTACTCACCACACGCATGACACGAGCTTGGACAGTAACTACCGAGTGATTCAATTTAATTTCCTATCGAAAACGGTGATGCGATATAATCTAAGAATCCATTGCAAAGGAGAATGATAAAAGTACAGATAACTATTTTTGATATTTAAGGCCCTTATCCCTGTACGGCAATGACACATAGTATAATTGTGAAGAAAATATTGTTTAATTGCAAGATTATTGTGCTCTTCGCTACTGTCATCTATAGAGCTCACTGAAAATAATTGTGATTTAAAGATCTAATACGTATAGGTGATACATCTTAAATGCAGTTTAACAGACCAGATGGGGCTGCTCACAGAATTAGGTAGCCACATTTGTCTGATCTGTTAACTAGAATAACTACCATCTTAGAATGGTCGAAATTGATCACTGCCAGCATGTCATATCATCTCGATGAGGTTATCACCCACCAGTAGGGCAGGAACACATCCATCACGAGATTCATAGCCAGGAGGATCAATACATTCTTGAGTCGGCCAAGAAAACCCATGGGGTGAGACAGGCCGGAGAGCAAGACTGGGACGAACGAATCGTATCCGATGTTGCCCGCAACGTCGTGGAGAGGCCCCGCGATGTTGTTCACGAAGAAGACGATATGCGGTACCTGTTCAAGAGGATTAAATCAAATCGATCAGATGCAAAACACAATGAGTACTGGTGGATGGAGATGGTGAAGTCATGTAAAACAATACGAACTTCCACTGAAAAAAAGACCGAGTTGTAGTATCAGAGCAAATGCCCCGAGTTGTGGTAGCACAGCAAATTGTGTACCGTTCAGGGAAGTAAGTAGATCACCTACGATACCAACATAAAAGTTAGTTTTGCGCTCTCCTCTCGATGAATTCAAATTGCACCACTGTTGTGCCTCGCTTTCTGATTTGCGTAACATTCGGCCAATGCACTGTTGACAGTCTGCGCGTCTGTGCCGCGATAAATTTTCGTACGCATATTTTCCAGTCACCGCTACACACTAGTTGCACCAACGTCATCGACACGGCCACGAGAGAGTTATCACGTCAACAACCCTAAACACGCTGAATTGACCTGATCTTATTAGCTGGCCATCCATTGAGAAGGCAGCGCGCATATGACACGTTTGGCCTGTTGACCCGGCCCTGAGACGCTGTGATGTCCAGCGCGGTTGGCCTGATGACCCAGCCCTGAGACGCTGTGATGTCCAGCGCGGTTGGCCTGATCACCCAGCCCTGAGACGCTGTGATGTCCAGCGCGGTTTCCTACAGCTTGTGGTTCGACTGTTTGGCGCGAGGGAAGTCTAGCGCTGCGAGCTGTGTGAATGTAACGGGACATTTCTGGCCTCGCGCACTTAGTTAACTGTGCCCTGCAAGATTGCCTCCGTGTTATCTAACGTGATAGACCTACACGAGCACAGCTGTTCCTAACTGTCCGGCGGTCGTATTGCGAAGTCAGCAGCGCAACTTATGCAACTACTGTAGTGACTCATCTTATTTGTGTGTAAGCAAATGCTGCTGGTATTTACGGAAGAGGCAGATGACCACGGAATATTTTGCTTGAGTTGAATAGCATCTGATGCTGCAGTGGTAACATGAACAACACCGTTGCTTCAAGAGAAGCAACAGCTATCATGAGGTACCACTCACTCTCCCTACGATCCTTGGCAGTAATTAACACCGATATCATCATGTGGTAGGAAACAGGAAAAGGCCTTCAATCAGTGATCTACACACAGTGTGGTGGGGATTTACTTTATCATCCTTGCATCAGACAGTTTCGATACACCTTAATCATGTTTAGTTTAAATCTCCAATATTACCATCTTCTGAGACTGGAATCCTATATCTTGCATAACTTGTCACAAAAATACAAACTTGATTACAATAGGAACAACTGACTTTAAACCCGGACTGAGGGACCATACACACATTTATTGCCTTATCTACACATATACCTTCTTTAGGGGTTTTGTGACAGCAACTTTGTCTACAACGGCGATCCATCGTCAATAGTGTACTACGTAACTTTATTAAACTATCTTAATTCCCTATCCTAAAAAGTGAGCAAGTCTTCAACTATCTCTACGTAGTTCTAAGAACGTACTAGTTGTGGATAGTCCTAGAAAACAAGGGGTCTTAGCTTCGGTATTGTATCCATCCAGCCGGTCGTGTCTGCTTTGTTTTTATAGTTCATAGAGCGACACTAAACCCCCGCAGCCACAGCGATAGTCAATTTGCCTTATTTCCCCCAAAAGGAAAAAGGCAAAGCGGAACAGCGCCTCTGGCGCTCCGCCCTGCACTTCATATTTCAACTTGATCAACTGGAGGCTTACAAAACAGCTTTGCTAAAACTATACTACAATTTACATTTGCCACACACAGTGTGCGTGGCACAGTGCCACACACAGTGGTTTACCATCAATCATTACTTAAAGGTGTTACCTCATTCCTAATTTATTTACATGCCCGAGTGCCGAGTCAAGCACGGCAGCAGAACATACCGGAGAGGGGGAGGGGGGGGCGTGCTCCCACCCTCCTATCTGCAAGGCACGTCCAGCGCACCGCAGACCGCATCCAATGGACTAGCACAAACACATGTACACCATTTTGTGTCCTCTCACTGTAGAGCGTAGCTTGTTCGCTACACACTGCACACCATTGGTGTGCTGATTCAACTCACTTCGACTTGGTGCAACACGTTTGAATGAGCTGAAAAAGTAA
>SDVV010046005.1:0-10014 GCA_016164225.1 Gammarus roeselii
TATATATATTTATGTACATATATAGTTAACAACTGCGTACACGGGGCCTGCAGTGCACCTTTGATCCGTGGCGCCATCTTGTAGAAATGTTTCGACACTCACTGATGCGGATATAAAATATGACACCGGTGCGGGTGTGCATATTTCACTGTATTATTATTGAACTGTAAAATCAGTCAATTATACAGACATGAACTATGTAATGATAATCTTATTATATGTAGCCAAAAAAAATGATTTTGCTTACCGATTTAAAAAGTTGATAAAAAAAATCGCGTGATTAGATATTCTACTCCGAAAATCAGAATTCTAGTAGTGGAATATCTATGAACACAATTTTTATTATCAAGTTTTTACATCGGTACGCAATGTTCATCTTTTTGTCGACAAATAATGAGGTTATTATTACATAATTCATGATTGTATATATGACTCGATTTTACTGTTCAATAATAATGCAGTAAAACATCCTCATCCGCGCTGGTGTCGAAATTAAGAAATCCGCATTCACATCCGCACATCCAAACTTTGACATCCAGCCCATCACTAGAAACTTCACATGCTCTACGACAGAACTTTTCAGCCCTGTACAAAGACTCACCACAAGAAGTTCTTCACTCTCGGCCGACAGTCACGTATGTTTGATAACAAAAGCGTTTTGCACGACACGCGAGGTTCAAGAGCAAACTTTTCTCCGGAGTCAGGTTGCAGCAGTCGTCAGCTTGTGGTGTCGCGGGCGTCTGAACAATTCTAGTTGGTGGAACCCTCACCTGTGAGGGATGAATTGATCGAGCCCTGCTGGGCTTACCTGTGGCAGTCCCAAACTCGGTGTAGGACCAGCAGGCCTGTTCTAACCCGGTAAACATTTAAGGTAATGTTTAACCCTATTGAGACGACCTTTTCTTGAAAGCCCTCCTGATTTACTATTGTTTGGTTCCAGTCCTGGAAAGGGTTGCGTCTTTTTCCGGGATGGTGAGTTAAACTTCATGTAAGGGATAAAGCTTTCCAACAGCTTAGGGTAGCTGGAGGAATGGCGCGGAATCAGTAGGAATGTTGGAGTAGCAGTAGGAACACATCGATCCTCTATATTGGTGTCAGATAGTTGCATCAAGGAGTGCTTGCATCAACGAAGCACCTCCCCTTGTTCCCCTCTTCCACTGCCCTGGACATTGATTAACACCCTCCGGGGGTGTTGCCTCCCCTTTCCCGAGGGGTGGCCGGTGAACAGCCCTCTGCGGGCACTCGATAGTTAACAACTGCACACACGGGCCTTTGGTGCACCTTTGACCCATGACACCATCTATTGGAGAGGTTTCGATACAACTTAGACATAAATTGATGGTGCTAGATTAACAGAATCGATGGCCTAAGTCGAGTCGCTTGAGAGTATTTTATTCATTGCGGGTCAAGATGAATAACCAGCTGGTCGTGGCCCGTGACTCTGTTCTTAGTATGTACGGGTTGGGGTTAATACTCATGCATGGGTGGTCAAATAGCCCGTTATTGACAAAAAGCTACGCACGGTGGTTATCATAAAGCTGTATTCCTTCCTTAACAATACAAAGTTAGAATTTGTCCCCAGCTGTTTTGTATGATTTGATCCAACCAATCGCAGAGAATAACTCCTTATTACCGGCCCTTTACCAATTAGGCCTCAATTCCAACATTCCCTTCAGGTTATGTCCCGAAGTCAGAGGTCGGCGTAGGAGAGAATTTGTCATGGTCGAATTATCTCCCAAGTTTTGACGCATGTCGACCAAAATATGTAACGGTTCATTCAGAAGACGTTCAAACCAAAACCAGATCAAAAATTAATCGGCTTGAATTATTCAACTCAACAATCATACGTGAATAAATTATTGATCTCAAAAATGTGACGGACAAAATTTTAGGGATTGATCCGCATGAATCTTTCAGAAGTTATTCATTTGTGACTAGGTCAAATGGGACGAAACTAATCAAAATGTAAGTGGAAAATGTTCTTGGTAACATGGTAATTTAATATTCACGCGGAAGATATTTTTCCGGAGTGAATTTTTGTGACGATTGAAGGTGTATTTGTTTAGATTTTTGGAATGTGATCGTCCTGAGCAGTTCGAACACTAAACTTGAATGCTCGAACTATGGATGAAATTAGTCCTCACGACGCCGAAAATTGTGCTGCCAACCGCAATTAATTACGTAACGTGTCGAAGGTATTCGCCGGCGATGCCAACAATACTTCTGACAGGGGAGCCACGCTCCGTAGTTGCCAAGACCCCAGGCGCCATGGGTATCAAATAAGAAGTCCTCTGCTAGACAAATAGTCATGCCCGTTAATAGTAATAGATCGTGGATATAATTCATCTACGTTTATTAGTCATAAGCGGCTACAGCGGGACGAAACATCTCCAACGACAAGTAAGGCGCTGAAGCTCTGACGTCACAGGGCTAGTTGCCACCGGTCGCAAAGTGATTTTATTTCCAAACAAACCTGGTCGCCCAATCTATTATAGACTGTAATTAGCATCAAGCATTTGATGCAAATTGGCAATTAAAAAGTTATCTTTTGTTTATTTTTCATATAAGCTTTATTTTCACCGGGAGCCCATCAACAATTATATTGGATTCTCTACTAGAAAAGCGAATTAAACGCATAAATAAATGTTCAATGAACATCATCGTTTGACGCGCAGCCACGCTTGGGGACAACTCGTTCATATGAGGCTGCCATGACGTCGGGCTCGGAGACCTGTTACGCAGCTCCTAGATTGATGATGCATGAAATATTGCTGTACAGATCGAATAATGATTAGAGGGATATAAGTAAAGTAAGGAAACGTAGCTCTATTATAAAAAAAGATGAGTAATAATAGTTTCGTCTCATGGTTTATTTCTCTATCAAATTTTCACCACCTGGTTTGCTCTACCTCCGTTCATGTTTCTTCACCTGGTTTGTTTCGGCAACCAATTTTTGTGCAACTTTGTTTGTTCTGCCACCGAGTTTGTTTCGCTCCTGGTCTGATCGGTCAGCTGGATTGTTTAGCCTGCGGTTTTTGCTCAGTAAACGTAAGTTAAAGTTACAGTAGACGTTGCTATCAATGAATTGAAATGGCAGATATTTGGTCAGTATCGGTGCAGGGGCCAGGTTGAGATGCCGTCTCACTGATGGTAGCGTTCACTGAAATATATTTGAAGCCATCAAAATAATTTGATCATTGGTAGGAGGTCCTGGGACAGAATTTACTTGGTTTTTCAGTCTTAAAAAATCCCCTTCAGGTTCATAACCCGTAGAACAGACTAAGCACGACCTTCTCACAGCCTGACCTTGGCCAGATGGACTACTGGTTCTAAAGTACGATGGATTGTTTTATCTTAGGATACCAGATAACCCTCTAGCCCTGATGAGTTCGTCAATGAAGCTGCTAAAGAAATGAGTGGAGATACTTAGCACGACGAGCAGTTATTGTTTACCTCATACCCACGAATTTTAATTATTTTTCCTCTTGGTAAAAATATGGGTGACATAAGAAGCCCAGTAGCAAACACCCAGGATTTTGTTTTATTGAGTGTATAATGCCTCCACACATCGGTTTTTAAAGTGTATGATTCAATGTTCTTCTTGTAGATGTTTCTGCATATACACATTTGTCTCACTCACTTTTTGTGTACATCCACATTTGTCCTACTCACTTTCTACATTTATCTTACCCACATTCTTGTGTATAGATACACTTGCCATACTCCCTTTCTTGGGTATGCACACATTTATCTTATTCGTTTTCTTGTGTATGCACACATTTGTCGTACTCATTATCCTGTGTATACGCACATATGTTTTATCCGTTTTCTTGTGTATGCACACATTTGTCTTACTCACTGTCTTGTGAACCCGCACAAAGTCAAGATAGTGCGCTAGAAATACTGCATGTCACAATATTTTAACATGGTTTCATGATAAGGCTGTGAATCAATTAAATTGTTAATGTTCTTCTGAATTTCTTCCATGAATATCGTCATTTTCCTAGTCGTAATAAAGAAGATCTTCAGTGAAAGTATAAGTGCTTGTTATCTCATCTATCATTGTTTTGTTGCCGGAGTTAGATGCATTGATTCATGAGGTGTTTCTTTTTATTTGTTGTTAAATAGCTTTAGGCGTTCATGTTCGTTTACATTCAGCTCAGTACAAGTAATACCGCATGCTGAAAGGACACTGTTTATTGATTAGTTACTCCCTTCATTGAAAAACACAAAAATTTGTTTTGAAAACACTAGGGCCAATCACCAGAGCTCATTAATAAAGTTATAAACTTGGTTGGTCATCCTATACTCTGAGATCTGAGCACAATGCTGTTATTAATTCTACACGTATATCAATGGAGGATACATTTTAGAGGAGGTATGCTTGAAGGGACAAGCTATGGAGACATCCAACAGAAAACATCCAAAAGGAGACATCTAAGAAAAAATATCCTAGAGGAGATATCCTATAGGTGACATCCTCGGCAATATAATCTCCACGGCGCATCCTAAAGGTGACATTCTATGGTGACCTCCTTGAAGCGACATCCTAGAGTTGACATCCAAAGAAATACATCATAACGAATGTCTATACAACGACTTCACTTTGAGGCGGTCTCGAGTATTCCCTACTGGTAATATCATAGGGCAAATATTTCAAAGCAGTTTCTAGTGGTGACATTCTAGAGGATACAGGCAATAGGAGATATCACGGAAAAAATATTCTAACTGAAGCAATATAGGTGAGCAAATCTAGAGGAAACATGCAAGGACAGATATCCTGAGATAATTTTTCAAACGATACATTCTTTTTGGGGTCCCTCAAGGTTCGATATTCGGCCCATTGCTGTTCCTTGTTCTTGTGTATGACAATGAATGCAAATTGTCAAAAAAATGGGGCTAAAATTGTCATGCATGCCGATTATTTGAATGCGTTCAAAATTGAATGCGTTACAAGACGACGCTCTGACAGTCGTGATCAATCTGAAATCTTGGTAGGATAAAAGTGGGCTCAAACCCAATTCAGCAACAAACAAATGCATCTTGTTCGGCTGAAACTAAAGAAAAAAAGCAGTTCCAATGAATTAATTTCGCAGGATGGGCATATCTGGCATACTTGTTGATAATAAAATAATAATTCCGGGAGCATGGTTTGATTCCGATCTTTCCTACGAAATCACGTAACAAAGGCGTTCCAAGGGGAACGGAAGACTTCTGTTTCCAAATTCTTCATTATTAAAATTTTATTTCGTATCCAAATTACTGATTGTCCCCGCTTTAATATTTTCTCATATCAACGATATATTTTTTCAGTGCGGGGAAATGCACCTAAGCTCAGAGAGAAAGGACACATCCGCATCTTAGAGAGTGCATCTTAAAAGGCCCATCAACGATGTCACATCTTATTCTAGTGCCTCACGCCTGGACTTGTACCCCTCGCCGAACATCTTCGCACTTTCCCCATTTTCCTCCTCATACCCGCCCAAGTTCTCATTGCAGCGCTCGAGCCAGGACGACACGTTCTCGTAGTCGCTGAGGGCGATATCACACTCCTGCATGGTCTAAACGGTAACCACCAGGATGTGGTCGGCTATGGTCGAAGAATCGCCACACACGTATTCAGAGTTGTCGAGGAACATGTTCAGCCACCGTAAAGCTTCGTGGACCCTCGAAAAGGCCATCGCGGGAGGGCTCTGGCCGTGCATGTAGAGTGGATACTGACATATTGAGAGAAAATCACTGAGTAGTAAAAAAAATACATAGCTGCTTTCAGTGAAGAATTATAGGTAGGAATAAATAGCGAGGGCGGCGGCAGTCGGACTGGGTGGGCGGAGCCTGTTTGTTGCGGGCGGGCAGCGAACGATCGGCGCAGGTGGGTTGCCTTGGGCTTTCTAGCCAGCTTTCGGCTGGCTATGTATAGGCATATACTTCATTTTGGAGCGGGTGGAGGTAGGGGACCCCATAAATATATATATTTTTCTATAGAGTGATGTGTGTATGGTTGCTCACTTACCGTTTGTTCATTATGTATTTATCTGTTAATCATAGGAATAGTCTTATATCTCAATTTTTGGAGGGGGTAGGGGGTAGGGATCCCCCAGGCAGAAGTTAATTGCGCTTCTGGAAAATTTGGTCAGATGAGGTTACTCTAATCTGTTTTCTTATGTTATCAGTATTTCCGTGGTTGGGATTTGCTAGTGTTTTGCTCTGTATGTTATTATGTAGGGTACACTATTCTTTTATTGTATATATTTATAGTGCATATTTATGTTTGGTGAAATGACTATATATTTTCTGAGTATATTATACGTTTATATTGATACCTAAATATAGACAAGGCTTATAGAGTCACACGGTGATAGATTGGTAGCTAGATTTGGGAGTGTTTTGTGTTCCTTTATATATATCGTGGATATACTGCTTATAGGAATATCATGGCAGGCTTATTATCGGCCGCATTAGTGGGCGCTCGTCTGTTAGCTAACCTTTGGCTATGGTATTGCTCAGAGTTTTGTGTGTTTATATCATTAAAGATTTATGTTTCTTTATTGATTCAATTAATTTTGTATGTATTTTATATGTTAGTAGAGTAATGTGTGCTAAACGCGGATGCGAAGGAATAAGGAAGAGATAAATAGAGTTACTTTTCAGTCTAGGGAGTTTGCGCTCCAAATTTTCACGGATGGCCTGAGTCAGACGGACGGACGGACAGCTTGCGGATTATTCATAAGGTATGGTAATAGGTCATATATATTATTAGGTTTTTATAGGTTAATAGGATATATAAATAGATCGTTTTCACACTAACTTAGGTATTTGCATTTCAATGCTGGGCATATTGTATTGCAATTTTCGTTGCATGTCATGTTGAATATTTGCATTTTCAATGCTAGTCCTCTGAATGTTTAAGGGAAATAATAACATACATTTATAAGCTGATTTTTTATTGGTAATTAATCAAACAGTTACATAATAGTTTACACGCAGTATTGAACGTTAAAACCGTTGGATATGCTTTGGAAAATTAGGTGAGATTGCTCATATTCGTTATTTGAATTGTATTTTTTCCATGACTGATTTGTCATTATTTCTATGTTGTGGGAGTATATTTCGTTATATATTTATGTCTGGATTAAAATTCTATATAGTTTTTCTGTACATATATTACATAAAAACTATATAACTGGATGTGAATACTATATGTATTCACATCTAGTTGGGGTATAATTGACTCATTCGTAGGTTGGTTTTCTTAGCGGCCGGATTGGGACATTTTTTATGTTTTGTTCGTTTATCATCATTTATTGCTTATAGGGATAGTGTAGTAGGTATGGTTTAAAATTCGATTTGCAGCCTTAGTGAGCGATCGGCCCTGTTTGGTACCAGCTTGATATTGAATTTAGGCAACGTTTTGTGTTTTCCATCTTTTTATTTCATACGTATATAATATCTATAGAAATAGTAAGGCTTATTAGTCTAGTAGTTGGCGAGTCGATGTTTGTATTTTGGACTGATGCAGCAGCATCGTTAAGAGATTTTGTGAACACCATAACGCCCTATCCAGTTTTGAACCAGATACATCGCTGTTACCATGTTTCAAATGTTTCGTTATCAAGCGTATGTAGACTATTCGGGTAGTGTTATTTCGATTTTTTGTATAGTGAGTATCGGTTGGATGCCCTATAGCGGGAATACCTGAACGATATGGATTTATTGTAATTTATTATACTGTGTTATGTAAGCTTCGTAATGATCGTTTGATATATGTTGGATTTGTATTGTTTTTGGATTTTTGAATAGTTATCGCATACAGTTATAGAATTTTTAGGATATTTTAGGTTTGCATCTTCCCTGTAGCACATAATTTAAGGCATAATTGCTCGGTTATTGCATCATTCTTCTTGCTTTGTAATAACACGAGCGTTTTAGTATATTTCATTCAGTTTTGCATGTTCTCGGTAGAGTTTCCCTCTTCACTGCAAGGTATTAAGTATTTTATACAACTATAGGAATATTACGTTTGTATTTGCATTGTAGAACAGTATTTCAGGTACAATTTAGTTACATGTTTTATATTTGTAGTGTTTTATATATCTTTCTACATCCTGGTACAATCTTTGACGTGGATATTATAGATATAGAAGATTTTATTTGTTTCGTATGTTTATTGTAGGACCATTCTTCAATATTTAGGAGGAGTTAGAGGAGTCCCATAGGCAAAAGTTCATTTTGTATATGTTTATTTGCATAACCAGACCGATTTCCTATGATGGATACCCCAGTGTATTACAATTTTTAATGTGAATTAGAGCAGAGTAGAGAATTAAATAGTTATTTTATTATTGTTGTATGATTTCTTTCCTCGATAATCATAGGAATGTATGTTCATGAGGTGTAACTCCGTTCTACATCTCTGTGGTATTTCGTCATTGAACGCCAGCAAGTTTGTAGTTTTACGTTTTAGAAGACGATTTACTGGATGGATGGGTCCTGGTGTAGAGGTGGTCTACATTCTTTGGTAGTCATTTGGAGTTCGTCCAAGTTCAACGTGAATTTGTAAGTTTATGTGGATGTTGGTCTTAACTTCCATGGGTTTGTTAGAGAGATTATTCGACAAGCTGCTGATTGTTGTAGTGATTTACTTAGGTCGTCAGAGATCAGAAGCCCAGGTTTTTATGGCCACACTCTTTGAGACTCATGTCAGGCCCATTCATAACCACTGTACCTGTGTATAGATTTTTGGTCATTTCCAGGATGTGACTTTGCTAGACGTTGTTCAGAGATGATGGACTAAACAGATGCGTGGTATGTCTGAGGTGTTGTACCATGACTGGTTGTTAACTCTAAATTTGTTACATACAGTGGTAGATTGCTAAGAAGTGACGTAGTAAAACATTTCAGAGTTCGTTGTTAAGACACAGTGGGCTTGGATTTTGTCCTCCTAGAAGTAGCTATAATGTCACAGAAACGCAAACTATTGAAGGAATAAGATGAGAGTTAATCAGCGGCGGGGGAGGGGTGGGGGTCCAACGGCAGGAGCTAACGGGCGGAGGGGTGGAAGGGGCGGGGGGCGAAAAGGGAGTGGTGGGCTCGATGCCAGGCTTGCGGGCTAGATTGGCATGGTGTTATGTTTTGAACATTTTCCATTTCCAATATCCCACATGATCTGGTTCATGACTAAGGTCGTGTTTTTCTTTTATAAATGGTTGTATCGGGGTATAATTGGTCACTAACTGTTGTTCGTTATATATATTTATTCAGTTCTTGTAGGGATAGTGGAATAACAAGTTTCTGGAGGGGTGGAGTGTAGGGATCCCCTAGGCAAAAAATTGGACGCTCTCTGGCAAATTAGGTAAGTTTGCTCATATCTATTATTTGAATTGAATTTTTTCCATGTTAAATTTGTCATTATTTCTATGTATTGAGTGAATGTTTCGTTACATATTTATGTCTGGATTTTAATTTTATATATTTTTCTGTACAGATATGTTTGTTATCATATCTAGTTGGGGTAAGATTGACTCATTTGGAGGTTGATTGGTGGGGTTTCTTAGCGGTTGGACGCTTGGTACCGGCCTGATATTGAATTTTAGGCACTGTTATATGTATTTTTAGGTCATTTATTTCATACGTATATAATATCTATAGATAGTTTGCGATTTGATGTCTGTATTGTGGGTGCGAGTACCTGAACGATATGGATTTATTGTACGTTATTATATTGTGCATCGTCCATGTAGCACACTATTTCAGACATAATTGGTCGGTTATTGCATTATTCTTTTTATTTTATTATATCTTAACCGTTTCAGTATGTGTCTTCAAGTTTTGTATGTTCTCTGTAAGTAGTTACATGTGGTGCGAAACGGCCTACTGAAGGATTAGAGATAGGGATAAAAGAGCTGTTCGGGGTAGGACGCGATGCATACACCTTGACTCACCGAGCGTAAGGGGGTTAGCGCAGAAACGAGGGGGCGGGCGGCGGAGGGTACCGGAACTGGTTTGATGCCCGAG